>JAOPJI010054591.1:0-14383 GCA_027122695.1 Merluccius productus
GAGCGCATGTAGGCGCATTGTTCGGCTTTTACGAGCGCCGCATAGGCCTATAACGTATTTATTATTTTAAAACTGTTAAACAGTTGTAGGTCTTCAAGTTAACTGTCTTGTATTATTGTTGGCCTATACATTATTGTATTTTGTATTTTCTACCAACGGGAATTTTAATATAGCCTATAGAAAAATAATGATTAATCGATAATTGATCGATAATTCTAGCGATGATCGATCAAGGAAATGTCTTAAAATGCCCATCCCTAAGTTCTGGTAATGTCATGGCATATATGCCGTTTTGTTATTAAATATTTCTAGGTATAATAGGCTACCTGAATGCACTCAGTAGAACCCATACCCTACCACCAGTATGTAGATGCGGCCACGTTGCGCGGCGGAGTTTTCTAAACTCAGTACTGTTCACCTAACCCTGGCTCCATCAGATGGCCTATTTGACACGGACAGTAAAAATTACGAACATGACCCCAGAATTGACATTCACACTAGTAGGCCAGGCCTATTAAATTAAACACCTAGGCCTACTCTTTACACCCGGTGGAGGTTTGAGTCCTACTGAGCATATTGTTTTTTCGTTTTTTTAAGTCAAATGAATAATTACATTTCTTCACTATTTAATGAATAATGAAGAAAAAATAGTCAAACTCAGACAATCAAAATATTGAAGTAGGCTAATTTGTCCACCCCCTTTACAGACACATAAGGAGATGCCAGCCAAATCAGCAACCACACAGTTGAGACAGAGTTCCCTTCCAACTCTGTTTGAAAGCTACAGGCAGTATGATAAAGACTCAAAAGATGCAAAGAGATTGAACAGAGCAGTAGCTGAGTTTACATGTCTTGATCAAGTACCGATATATACAGTGGACAAACCTGGATTTAGGAATCTTGTACAGCAATTGGACAGGAGATATGATATGCCTGGTAGAAAGTTTTTCATGAATGTTGAAATCCCAAAACTGTACACTGAGACTAGTCAGGTTATTGACACCCTACTGAAATGTCAGCCCTTTTTTGCATGCACCACTGACCTGTGGACGAGCAGGGCAGTTGATTCATACATGGCATTAACAGTGCAGTACATATCTGAAACCTGGGAAATGCACTCCTGGTGCTTAGGATGTTCACCTTTGTATTCAGACCATACTGCAGACTGTCTCAATGAGGCCCTCGAGGAGATTGTTGAGGTGAAATGGGGACTGGATCTTTCAAAAATGGTTGGGATAAGTACTGACAATGCATCTAACAATAAGAAGGCATTTGCAAACTACAATTGGATACCATGTTTTGGCCATAACCTTCATCTGGCCGTAGGCAAGGCTTTAGGCCTGGACCGTGTGTCGAAATGCTTGTCCAGGCTCCGAACAACAGTGTCTGCTTTTTCCAGATCAAGCAAAATGCAAAAGAGCCTGAAAAAGAAGCAGGAGAGCTTAAGCTTACCTGAGCTAAAGCTCATCCATGACGAGCCAACTTGCTGGAACTCCACCTTTGAAATGGTGGAGAGATTCTGTGAACAGCAACAGGCTGTGTGTGCTGTTTTGGCAGAAAATAGGAGGAAGTGGCATCTGATGCCAAAAGACTGTGATATGGCCACATTAGAAATCATTAGAGAGGTTCTTGAGCCAGTAAGCAGCCTCACAGATGCACTGAGTGGAGAAAAGGTGCCCACATTGTCTTCTGTGCTGCCTCTAAAATGGAAATTACTTTCTTGTCTGGAAGAGAAGGATAGTGACAGTGTTCTTGCATGTGACATTAAACAGAAAATGAGATCTGACTTTGCCTCAAGATATGAATGCAGACTGCTGGACCTTGTCCTTAACACTGCAACATTCCTTGACCCAAGGTTTAAGGACACTTTTGTTACGATTGAGGAAGAGGTGAAGGCAGATCTTCTGCAGAAAGCTGGTGAGGCTCCACAATCTCACCAGCCTGTTGAAATAACACTGCCACAGGAACAGGCAACAGGGGCAAAAAAAAGAAAAACTGACTTGAAAAGTCTACTGTCCACCATTACATTTGAAAAGAGGGAGTCAGGAGAGGCAGGTATGGCTGAGGGAGGGGCTAGTTTTTCCCCCTCGCCTTCAGACCGTCTTACAAGTGAATATCTCTTGTATAAACAAATCAAAGAGATTAGTGCCACAGAAGACCCTCTCACCTGGTGGAAGACCCATGAAGCCACCTTGCCCATTCTTGCCTATTTTGCCAGAAAGCACCTGTGCATTCCAGCCACAAGCTGTGCTTCAGAGCGCGTGTTTAGCACGTCAGGCATTATCTGCAGCCCCAGGCGCATTAGGCTGACCGAGGAACACATCGACATGCTTGTTTTCCTGGCCAAGAACTTCCAAGCAGCCAAAGAATTGACAAGCAAATAAATTACATATTGCAGAAGTTCAGGTTGAGAGAGAGTACGTATTTGGGATTTCATTGTTCATGAGGAAATCAATATTTTTGTTAAAGCATGTTCAGTAGCTATTGATTTTGGCAATTATATATTTTTTATTTTTTATTCTGAGTGTAAAGGTTGCAATTCTCTTTGTCCACCATAGTGTAATGGCATATACCATGTAGTGGCATATTTGTTTTGTTTAAAATAAAAGAAAATAGTATTTTAAATGTGTAAGTCAGTCATTAATGTGTTTACTGTTCAAACGTTGATATTGGACAGAAAAGTAGCTTGTTAAGCAAAAGCCAATATGCTAACAGAAGAGATTGTGCTCATACTTGCTCTGTAGTAATTTGCTCAAACAGCAGGAAAGTAGCAAGCTGCTGAAAATTAAACCATAGTGAGACCGAGCTGGACCATTATTCATCTTTTTTCCAGATTTTTTAGATTTTCGCCGTGGTATCGGTTCAGTATCGAGTATCGAGGTATTTATGGCAGGTATCGTATCGAAGTCAAAATGTTGGTATCGGAACAACACTACTAAATACTAGCATGTTGCAATTCTAACTTTATTATAATTGTTGAACACATCGTATGATTGCCTGTTAAGACTGTTTTAAACATTGTGTGGCTACAAACAAGTTAAGAGGATGTGTGACTGTTGATCATCTATTGACTTCACCACCTTCAACTCACTTATGTAGTTACTATTCAATTATAACTACGAGTTGAATATTTACTATTAAACTATAACATGCACACATTAGATGAATACCCTCCCATAATGTTACTTTTTAGTTGCATGTTTCTGCAGTCACAAAAAATATATACAGAACATATCAATATAAATTGGGAACACCATGTTTGTGTACTTGGACTCAGGAGACAAGTAAGATTGTTTCTCTAGTTTTACTTTCTGTTACGAATTACACGATTAACAAAGGAATTTGTCCTTACTTGACACAAAGAAACATAAACTTTAGTCATGGACTAGGATATCATTAGACTGAAGAAACACTTAAGAACTTGGCAAACGTCACGTGAAGACAAAGCTCGGAGCACATGGACTGAGGAACATTTCTACACAGGTGACGAATCAAACACAGGTGAAGATAATTAACAGAAAGGGCAAAACAAGCCTAAGCGGGACATAGATAGGACACACTCAGGAATTCCATCTGGAACCATGACAGGGCCCCTGCTCTGACGAACGGCACCAGACGTTCTCAGAGGACTGTCGGGGTAGAGGCTATGAAAGTCCTCTATCAGCTCCGGGCCCAGAATGTCACAAGCTGGGCCCATGACCTCTCCTCCGGCTCGTACCCCTCCCAGTCTACCAGGTACTTGACCGCTCATCTTACCTGATGGCTGGTGAGGATGAAAGGCACAGTGTAGACTTGTTGTCCATCCATCATCTGAGTTTGGGTTGGAGGTTGGGAGGAGGAAACCAGGGGGCTGGATGTCACCGGTTTCAGCAGAGAAACATAGAAGGTAGGATGTACCCTCATAGACTTGGGCAGGAGCAAATGGTTAGGCACAGGGTTAACACCACGAATGATTTTAAAAGGGCCAGCACAAAGTGGGGCTAGTTTTCTGGACTCAACTGAAGGGGCAGATCCCGAGTTGACAACCATACCTCTCGTCTCGGAGAGAACATCAGGGCTGGTAGTCCTCTCCAGTTCGCTTGCCGTGGTCTACTGGAGTACCGACTGCACCCGCCTCTAGGTTTTGCAAACTTGCAACAGCGGTTGACAAACACCTGGACTGACAAACACCGGAAACGGCAGTGGTTGAAACCAATACTGACACTGAAATGGCAATAACCATGTGAATAACCTAAATGGTATTGTAAGCGTATACCGCCCATGTCAGGTGCTGACTCCACGAGGATGGATTGCTGGATATGTGGAATCCCAGCATCATCTCTAGGTCCTGGTTGATGCGTTCAGTTTGCCCATTCGACTGTGGGTGGAAGCCGGAAGACAAATAAAGCCTTCCAGAACCTGGAGGCGAACGGCGGATCGCAATCTGAAACTATGACCTAGGGCAATCCATGGAGATGCAAGCCATGTTGAATGATTTGTTGTGCAGTTTCTTTTGCAGATGTGAGTTTCAGAAGCGATATAAAATGGGCCACCTTGAAAAAACGGTCCACCACCACCAAAATTATAGGGAATTCCTCTGATGTAGGAAGTCCGACAACAAAATCCATGGAGATATGAGACAGGTAGGGGGTCATCCCCCAGAATCTCTATGGAATTCTAGGAATTCTAATATGTAACAACAGTTGGTGTTTTGGTCCACAAGTAGGGCAAGTTCATTATTCAGTGTGTATTGTAAGTTTTCAAATTATGTCATACATTGAAATCTGAAAATAGTTGAATATATGCTTAGGTAGTTGATGGCTGCATTGCTGACCTTACTTGATGCCATCCCTTCATCGATTACGTAATTCACTTGCTTCGGCATCCCTTCACAGAAGACACCAAAAAGGCCACACTTGCATGGAATAAAAAAATAAATGGGCCCAGGCTGATGAGGGTCAGAAGGGAAGTGCACCTAAGAGAGAAGGAGAGATGGAAAAAAGATTAGATAAATTGAAAATCAACATATGCCTCACATAGTAATGTGTTTGGTAAACCAAATCAACAGTGTGATAGGATACAATTATTTTCACCTGTTGTTTTGCAAAATCAGGTCTGGAGGGGCCAAGAGACAGATGCAAAAGAGGACCTTCTGCATAGTTTGTTATGAATGCCACAACCCTTTTGATGTCCTCAGTATTGAGGAAGTTCTTGTTTGTCCGTGGAAATGTCCTCCCCTGGCGTGGTACTGCACCATCATGCTAGATCGCTGCTCTGCATGTTTAGCACATCACAACATGCTGATAGAACATGAACAAGCTAAAAACATGTAACTACACATAACTAAATGATCACACAGTCCCTAAACATAAACAAGACATAGGTATCATAGTTATCAAACTCACCCGAGTACAAAGCAGAACGTGTTACGGCAGTCGATAGTGCTGTGAATCGCGTATGTTGTTCTGTGAAACTTTTGTTCCGTAGACACTTTCTCTGTGGATTGAGTCATTTCTAATGTCAGTATAGTTCCCAAAACAAGCATGTCTCTGTTGTCTGCTGACAATGACGCTGTTTATTCTGTATGGTGTTGTAGATCAATTCTCGAGACAGTCTTTGGCTGCAAGAGACAGCCTGGTGGGTTCTTCAAAATTTACGCTTTCATAATATAAACCAAAAAAAATTAAAAGAAAAAAAACCTTGTTGAGTTGCGGGATTTCACGGTTGCCGACTTGGTCCACTGTTCCCTAGGAGTTGTCACATATGCATCCAGCCCCTGGGTGGCACGTGAGGCTCGAAGAGTGGGCCCACTGGAATACTGGAGAGTGGGCAGATTTGAGTATGTACAAGCGGTTTGGCGGCCCACTTCCTGGATCTTGTTCCCTGCGCAGCGCTTCCCTCACCACTGTTTCTACATCCCAGGTGACCGGGGCAGCGATGAGGTGGCTAGGAAGGATGTGCTCTGGCATCTGTTCTTCCTCTGATAGATCATCAAACTGACGCAAGAGGGTGTCCGGCTTGGTATTTTTGGACCCTGGCAGTAGGAAATAGCAAAAATAAACCTAGTAAAAAAACAACCACCTAGCTCCTGGAAGCCAGGTTTCATGATCTGTCCATAAACGGCTGAGCTGAACCCTCTAACCAAGGCCGCGGATCCAATAAAATCCAGAAAGGAGACGGTGTCCACATGAAATTCGCTTTTTTCGGCTTTTACAAAAAGGTGGTGCTCAAATGGTTGCCTGATTGACCTTCATAGTGGACTGGAGGTGCCAGGTGAGGCTCCCTTTCGGACAGCTGGAGGGTCGCTGGACCCAAGAGCAATGTTGGACCCCTCTCCTACTGACACGGGAATGTGAGACAAGGAAGCTGCCTGCTTGACTAATATAATAAGGTTCTTCCGAGATGTTCTGATGGACCTGTTCATGCAGCAAGACGCCGCAGATATGGTCCATCTGTACTGGGTCTATGTCTGGCTTAGTCTTCTGACACAATGGTGTAGCTAGGTGGACCCAAAGGCAGAGGACCCAATAACACAATTAACAAAGAAAAGTGTCCTTTCTTGATACAAATAAACAAATTGTAGTCATTGAATAAACACCTTAGAACATAGCAAACATCACGTAAAGACTAAGCGCGGAGCACATGAACTAAGGAACATTTATTCACAATTCATGGTGACTCAAACACTCAAACACAGGTGAACAGCTTAAAGAGCAACACAAGGCTAAAGAGGACATCTATTGGATACACTAAGGAATTGCCTCTGGAACTGTGAAAAACTAACTTACTTGAATCTGTTGTTAACAACAACATAATAATAAAACCAAAATTGCTGAAAATCGGTACCCAGCAGAGAAACAAAAGTGTCGAAGGGGACAGATTGCGACACTATTGCTTGTGCATACGCAAACAAGCCCACATAGATATACAGATCCCTGGTACTCACTATCTGACAGAAAGGGAATAATGTAAACTTTGTGCCATAGTATTTGTACCACATGCATTTGCAATGAATATGAATCTTTAAAACTTGTTAAAACTGACTCAACTGACTTCTTTGCTTCTTAGGTGAAACTTGTGGCTCTGCTATCGTTGTCCTTAATTAGTGAGACAAAGTGGCTAGTTGATGCTAGCGTTTGTCACTGAGGATTGAAGCGCTGTTTTTTTTCCCATGGGCAGTGGAGCGTCTTTCATTGATTGTTACTGCTTCGTTTCCCAACTGAATGCAAGAGCTGATTAAACGAGACACTCGATGGCTCCAGTGGAGCTGAGCTGTTTGACTTGGATTTTGACTTCCGAGTTTTAGTATAACCAGACTGATCTCGGCTCATGTTAGCCAACCAGCCACAAGTAAATATATTAATTGTGTTCCACAAGGCCAGCTAGTTTGCTTGGGTGTCCTTAGGCTTGGTATTCAAAACCACGTTGCTGCATTAGGGCCCACAGTGGCCCACAGTGGCCCTTGACAGTCCACTTTAGGACATTCTAGCTTCTGTGAGACGCACTGTAAAACATTTTAAAGTCAAACTCAAGGTTTATTCCACCCTCCACACATTTTGCCTTCACCGACAAATCTCAAGCCTTCCCTCCCCAGGCCAACCCACACCGATCCCTCACTAGGGGTGACACAAAGCCATGTCACCAGCTGCGTTCCAATTGCCTGCCTTGGCGCCCCTCTGCCGTTGGAAGTCCACCATTGCACAGGATCCCAACCACCACCCCCCTCCCCCATCCACCAAGATAACTGATTGGCTTGATCTGTAATTAATGGTCTGACACGGGCTAATGAAGCTAATAACGCTAACTGCGCTAGCATATGGGCTCCCCGTGGGGATCGGCGCTCGGCGCTCTAATTTAGATAAATGACGCCCCGGGTTACGGCGGACCTATTTGCATTTCATTTGGAGGAGGCCAAGGGGGGATTTAACAGGGGGGATAGATGGGAAAGATCAGGAAGGAGGGTTGTTTAGAGGTAGGAGGGACATGAAAAGATGGGTATGTTGTTGTTGTGTGCATGTACAAGAAGGGTCTGTGGGGGAGGGAGAGAGGGAGGGAGATAAATTCTTTTGGGGTTCATGTGTGTGTACTTACATGTGTGCTTTTCATGTACATCAGGTCCGCTCGGTAGGAATGCCATTGTAAGCGGTAGTCTGTCTCATGAGGAACATCGTTAATAATTATATTGCAGATTAAAAATGATGAAGGTAATTTGCACTAAAAATATAACCATGGAACTTAATGACTCTAGCATGACCCTCAAATTTGTCTCCTTCAAAAATATTACAGAAATTAAACGAATGAATTAGAATATACTTAAAAAATACTTAATTACTATACATGACTATTATTTAAACTGCTGTATCACAAACATTTTTTACTATGTTGATGTTTTACTATGTTCTCTGTAAATAAAATGGCAACAGTTATATATTTAATTTGTGTAAATATTAAAATACTTTCCTTAAATCCATTAAAGTTCATATGAGTCCTGACAAGTTTCCAATTCTGAATAAAAAACAGAACAAAAAACCTGATTAAACACATGCTTCCTTTATTTAAATATGACATCATTCTTAAAGCAACATGAGAGCTCTATGGCTGTGGCTGTGAATAATTGATAATGATAAGATTTTACTGTGGAGAGAGTGGTTTTGTCTTCTTCCTGACTTCCTTTCATCTGAATGATTCAGGGTCCACAGTTGGCTTGTTTTTACCAATTAATAAATAAAGTCGGGGTGGGGGGGTGACACACAGATCAGCAACCTACAGATGATGAACAATCCAGTTTCCATTTAATAGTAATATTTATATTTATTTATTGTAGTCTGTACTTTAAGCAGATTTTAATATGTACGTGGATATTGCCTAGGAAATTAAGACGACCATGCTTGTCGTCTGTTGAATAGAACATAATAAAGATTTGAAAACTCATCAAATTCAACTAAAAGCTTATTTGTCTCATACTTACGCATATGTGTGTGTGTGTGTGTGTGTGTGTGTGTGTGTGTGTGTGTGTGTCTGGATTCAAGCCAGACTAGACTTTAATGCCACTATCATTATTTTTTTTCTGCAAATGACATTTCTGTTTGAAACCCACCCACTGTCAGAACAAGAGACTTAATCTGCAGGCTTAATGGACTACAGGACCTATTGACTTATGGAAAATCCACTTTTTAATGGACTACCAGAACTATTCACAATGTAGTGTGTGTGTGTGTGTGTGGGGGGGGGGGGCATAATGAAAAAGGGAGATCAAGGTAGGGAATGATAAAGAAAAAATATGGAAGATGGAGGCAGGGGGCACAGAAAAAAGAAATGCGGGGAAAAAACAAACTTGAGACGAAAAATGTTTGTCTGTTATTGTTTTCGGTGTCTAACATCCCGAGACATGGCCTGTGGTATTGAGGAGATTTAATGCAGAAAAGAGAGAGCTCCATAAAGCTTCTCCTCTCCTTCATCACCCCAAGGGAAGCCATCTTTAATTCATGAGCACCACTGAAATAAAGTTTTTTTCTTTTTTTTTTCTTGTGTGTGCGCATGGCCCCGCAGCCAGTAACTCATTCTCACAGCTCTACATTGCAGTTGACAGATGTTGATGCTGTGGTTATAGGTGTATGCCAGCCAGATAGATACTGGTTATACTTTTAAGTGTAAACGAATCCAGTCCCACCTTCTGGCGTGTGTGTTGCTATAATGGTTCGCGATGGACATTGATTGTGTTTTCCTTAACAGACCAATCATACCACCAGTGTGTTGAAGCCCCATCTCCAGTGGTATACACCGAGCTGAGAGCCACATGAGAATTATCAGCATGGCTATAATCGTCCACAAACCACAATTTGTGTTCTAAAAATTAAGATGATATTTGAGACAGATTGCTATTGTTATTATTCTTTGCTTGTTGATCTGAATATGAGTGATATGCGTCGCTGTAGTATTTGTTAAATTGTCCTGAATAAGAATTGATATGCCATCTTTCAAAAGCAGCATTTTTTAATTCACGTTAACTATGTTACTATTATTTTGTCATTTTATTGCAACATTATTATTTGTAATAATATTCATGAAGCAACTTTCACACAACATAATCTTCAGTGTAAAGTGTTTCACAAAACATTGCAGAATACATTCTGAATACATAATAGAATCATAGATTACTTCAGAATGAAGTATTGAAACAATGACACAATGAAACAAAACAATACAGCAATGCATTGCAGATGGGTAAATTGAGATGCGCAAAAGCTATAGCTTCAAGTGCTTTACAGAAGATTATAGAACCATTCATGAGAAATAAATGTTCTTTATATCTCCAAAAATGAGATGAAAGAAACACATCCCTTCTCCTTAAATTCCCAAATACACATGTACATGTTAATTTTTGATTGCATCACGATATAAAATCACACTGCTTAATTAATGCTTTTAATTCATTTATCCATTCATCCAATTCCATGTTAGCCTAGAAATCTAGACGCCCCCCTAGCGGCAGCAAATTTATTTGGCAGCCAGGTAACCCTAGCTAGTCTAGCACTGCTCCGTCTGCTTTTTGGTGCTTTTTGGTGCTGGAAACACAAAATCGGTCAGACCAATCACAGCGTGAGGGGCGGAGTCGGAAGCTGGGCTACCATGACGACAGAGTTGCGACGGTTCCGTGTTAGAGGTAAACAATGGCTGCTGCTGCTGGCGAACGGTTGTCTTTCGACTCGGCTTTGGCCGCGACTCTTCGAGACTTGAAGTTAACATTTTATTTCACTATTCTTCCACAGTCCACCATATGGGACACTTCCCCATGGACTAATTTCCGTCGCTCTGACTACGTCACCTTCTTCGTTGCTCTGATTGCTTGTAGCGCTATCCTATTGCGTGCAGAGGGAACTTGAAAGACAACCATTTATCCCGCCCACACCGCCAATGGAGCAGCGTCAGACCCGACATCTTTCTGATGTGGGCCTGGCTTGCCAGGCTAGCAGAAGACTACAGAGTACCCGAACTGGTCGTCCTCCAATGGACCAGATGGGGCAGAGAAGCCAGCTGATCTAGCCGACCCTGCAGACCCTGATCCAGTCACGCCCCACACTTCGCTCATGGGTTGGCCTGGTGCTGGTACAGTTGAGTGACTGACTCTCCCTCACTGGCTGACACTGTGAAATGGTATCATCGACATTGGAAAAAGAAAACATCTTGCTCACCTATGAAGCTGAACTTAATGACATTTAATGCACTTGTCTTTTTCGTTCATCAGAAGAAATGTACTAACTAAAAAAACAATTCAACTGGCACATCGCTTGGAGTTGGTACATAAACATGAAGATCATTAACACAGGGAAGCTGCCAGAATTTACTTAGGTTCATATTTACATTTTCAGACCAACGTTGAACAAACCATTGATGTACAACAAGCTTTTCTGGTGTTTAGACATTTCAGACATATGTAATACTGTACTGTGCTGTGCTACACCCAACCCACAGGTGTTCAGTATAACTTTACTGGTGAAGAAAGACAAGCATTGTTAATATCTATTTGATAAACAAATTATCGCATATTTACTTATTTTAACTGGCAAAACAAGCGGTGGGATTTCAACAGTGCCAGGTTGTGATGTATCGCTCTCTTTCAGTGAGCAACTGTAAACGGCGCTGTAAACGGTGCCGGTCAACAGCACCTCTTTCGAAGGCTTGCTCGTGTTACACACTGGAGCAGTTCTGTGCCGTCATCACGTCGCTAGAACTCGAGCCCCGCATGCCAAGAAAAAACAAGGGTCACCATGGTGACCCTTCAATACCTGCCAATATCCTATTTCATAGTATCCCCAGATTTCATGGTTTATTCGTCATCATATATCTGTGTCTATGGCGGTATTTTGGAGAGCAGTCGCACCCTAAATCCTCCCAGTATTTGTCGTCGCTATGCCCCCTAGTTCCTGTATCAGCCCCCTGAAGTCCCCCAGGAGGCCTCGGAGCTCGTTGGGGATGTCTCTGTTGTGGTTCAGACCACGCAAGGAAATGAGGCTCCTGCATGGCTCCTGCAGCGCTCCCTGCAGGCAGGCCAGGCCTCTGGGCTCCACACAGGCAGCACCTTCCCCTGCATGGGCCCTTTGCACTGCATCTCACTCTCCGTAGAGCCAGGGGAGAGGGCCCAGGTCAGCCAAATGATTTTATTAAATGTTTTCCCCAGCTGAGTCATCAACAACATTATACTTTTAACAACTAAACTCCAATTGTGCACAATAAAAACAACAATGTAATACTTTGAGTGACTGCCAGTCTAAAGGATGTTTGTATTGCAGAGGTACCAAAAAATGTAACGATGCAGAGAGATGCTTTGGATTTTCCAGCTAAGCTGGTTGTATGGGAGACGGGACAGTCGTCCAAACTGCCCCTACAGGCTGTGAGACGGTTGTGAGCGAGTTGCCTTTCGTGTAGAGAACAGATTAATAGATTTTTTAAATCTAGATACAATCGAAATTCAAGATTCAAGGTTGCAGAATGCACCTAATACACCATTTTCTCGTGTGTAAACATGAGTATGTGTGTATGGCCATCAACTGTCAGCTCTGTTCATCACTCGTTGTCATTGTTGTCTGATGCTCAGCCTAGGATTTCATTTAATATGTAAATCACCCTGATTTACATATTATTTTTTTAAATGGAAGAACTAGTTTTTTTAACAAACCTATCAGCAACTGCCATCAATGAGTCTACACAGGAGACTGGTTTACAGATTAGCTTAACAGGTGAGTCATTCTCAGTCTCTCAGTTTCTTCTCTTGTGTAAACAAGACGTATGTGTGTATGACAATCAAAACGTTCTTGCTCTCTCTCTCTTTCTTTCTCTCTCTGTCTCTGTCTCTCTCTCTTTCTCTCTCTCTCTCTCTCTCTCTCTCGCTCTCTCTCGTTATTACAATACAAGTTATACCTCCCCTATACAAGTTCCAGTATAGGGGAGGTGTGCCGACAAGCCCCAGCAACACGGGCCTCCCCTCCCACGTAGACTACTTGTCTCCAAACAGGGACAGATGGAAAACATTGGACAAGCATGCGCAAACACATTTGCGCATGCTTGTCCAAAGTCAATATGTTATACTATAACTCCCACCACCACCACCATCATCATCATCATCATCATCATCATCATCATCATCATCATCATCATCATCATCAATATTCATAAAACTGCCCTCGGGAAGACACATTTCATACCAAATGCAACAACTCTTT
The DNA here is from genome assembly GCA_027122695.1 of Merluccius productus. Taxonomy (NCBI): domain Eukaryota; kingdom Metazoa; phylum Chordata; class Actinopteri; order Gadiformes; family Merlucciidae; genus Merluccius; species Merluccius productus. The sequence goes on from JAOPJI010054591.1 coordinate 13,200, forward strand.
CACATTTGTGGACAATAAAGATTAATATTTTTAACATTAATATTTTGTTTTTTACTAGGCGTGAATTATTAATCATCTCTAGACTTGAGTGTAGTCTTGCAGAGGCCTTTGTCGTTTCTCCAGCAGAGGGCGGCAGAGGGCTTCAGGTAGCGCTGTGCTTATTCAGTGGGAACTTACTAGCCTAACGTCTCTCACTGCTGCGTATACGCATGCGTGTTGCACTTGCACACACGTTGAATGATGTTTCAGGCTTCAGGTGCCCATATTTGAATAAACGATTCTGCAAGCAACAAATGGGATATTGTTTTAGAGGACCGTAGCCACAAGCAGTGTGCTTTCTTTCACACTGTCGCGGCTTACTTCTGTGCAAGGTTGACAGTAATACATTATGATACATTAATAAATGTCCTCTCCTGCAATCCGTTTCACTATTTCAATAATTATCATCCTCCTCCATCTGTCTGCGGTGTTGGACACCGTGGACCACCACCAGGTCCTCCTCGCCACCCTCGCAGACCTCGGCATCGCTGACTCTGTGCTATCCTGGTTCCCATCCTACCTGACGAACCGCACCTACCGGATCACGTGGACTGGCTCCTTGTCTGAACCCTGTTCTGTTAACACCGGCGTCCCTCAAGGCTCAGTATTAGGGCCGCTTCTGTTCTCCCTGTACACTAGATCTTTAAGCTACGCATGGTTTTTCCTATCACAGATGAGTGTACAAGTATTCTCAGCATTACGGTAAAAGCGGAGAAATAGCGTATTCACTTCCGGTTTTCAAAATAAATGTATTAAGAACAGTAAGCTATAATTCAAACCTACATTTAAATAAAATATGTTGTATTAAAGTGTTTCATACGCCCATGATGAATGAAAAACTTAATATCAAGTATCTTTATTGCAACAGTGTGGAGAAATGCCAAACTAAAAGTCCCATATTTGTGCCTCCAAGTGGCATATTTTGTTATATTTGAGCTACTGTAAAATCACTTTGCTCAATATTCCCTGACTATGGGTGGTATATTTGACTTCTACACATGTAGGACTACACCCACATGCAATATCAAGCATTTTTACTGTACCAATTTGGAGAAATTCAACATAAAATCCCATATGTGTAACTCCAGATAGCACAATTTCATATATTTGAACTACTGTAAAATCACTTTGCTCAATATTCCCTG
>JAOPJI010054597.1:0-27565 GCA_027122695.1 Merluccius productus
TCATTTTCTTTTCCAAGATAAACTTTAGCATTGAAAAAATAGGCATTTTTTGCATCACAAAGTACCCATATTTTTAAACCATATTTTCCTGGTTTACTTGGGATATACATTTTGAAACCACATCTACCTCGAAATGTTACAAGCTGTTCATCAACCGTAACTTGTTCTGATGGCAAGTAATTTTTTTTGCAGTTGTCTATGAAACTATCAAAAATAAGTCGTATTGGAGCCAATTTATCAGTTCTTCGTCTTGTTTCTCTTTTATCAAACCGAACACAAGCAGACATTTTTTCAAACAGGTTCATAGAAATTGACTGTCGAATTGTAGGTTGACCATATTTACTAGACCAGAATTCACGAGCATCCATATTTTTTCCTTTCATCATTCCAATTAATAAACTAGCACCAATGAATTTCAATAGGTCAGTTTTCGTGATTGGACTTAGATTTAGGCGCTGACTTTTTATATAGTAGTTGGTACACTCCACGATTTCATCGAGAATTTTGTGATCAACAAAGTTTGAAAAGGCCATTACTGGAGTATCAGATCGGTTTAGGACGTTTTTTTTGAAGCCAGGTTTACACTTGAAAATATTCTCTGAATCGGTTCTTCGTTGGTTGCGTGTAGGTTGTTCAGACCATTTTTCTCCATCATATGATGTAAATGTAACGTTTACATCATCTTCATCGTGCACAGATTCAACATCTGACTCACAGAAAGCTGAAACAGGATCTTCAATTAAGCAATCACTAAACTCAGAGTCGGTGTCATTTACAAATAAGTTATCGTCATCTCGATCCAATTCAAATAATGATGCATTACTATCAGTTTCCGAATCCATTTCGCTCTAATTCAAATTATACATATAAACATTCAATGTAATGCTACTCATACCTTCCTACGATATTACTCCGAAAATAATAACAACGTGGGGTACGATGTTTTTTATCATGTGCGCAGTTTACATAATAGGGATTATTTAGTTTTTGATGAAAAAAAATGATATAATTAAAGGTTTCATTCCAAAAATAAAAGAATCAAAACATATTTGTATCTTTATACAATATCCAATTGATAAATTATAAAAAACTTCTGTAAATGTTGAATAATTGGCTGGGGGTCAAAAAGACCCCCAACCGTGGGGAACGTGATTTTTATATTATTGAGATTAAAACCAAATTTCTACTTAAAATTATGGTGAGTTTTTAGCATCAACTAAGAGAATAAACTTTCACAATAAATTAGAAATAATAAACTCAGGGCTTAATAATACCTGTTCAAAGAAATTCATGAATATTATCGGTTGGGCCCGGAAATGACCCCCACCGCGTGTATGAGGGTTAAAAAGATTTTTGATATATTGTCATAGCATATACAATGTATTTGAACAACGAATATAAAAAGTTTTATTTATCGTGGCACTTATATAACATACAAAATTTTCTATAGTTTTAAATGGTTCAATTTCATTTAAACTCGAATTAATTTTTTCTTTTATTCCATAAACTTTAAATCTTTCATATATATATATATATAAGTCCATCAACTAAACGTTTATATGAACAATGAAACTAGGCATAATTGTACAAAAATTTGCTATCATTTAAAAATTGAACGCCATAATAAGGATTAAAAGTCAAGGTTCCACAGTTTTTACTTGTCATTGAAAACAATCGAAAAATTAACTGTAATTGTTAGCTTTAAACTTCAAATTAATTTTTCAACTTTTTCCTAATAACTTAAGTCAATTATTATATTGATTTAAGTTAAATTTCGCACTTATAATTCTGTGAGTCGTGGGCTAAAAGCAGTTTGGAAGCACTGGTCTAATTTATCAAACTATTAATGGGTAACTGACTCAATTTGTCACTCTCTATAAGTTAACAAAAGTAAATGTTAAAAGCTTTGAACTTAGTAAGTTGTTATAGCCAAGACGAATAATGATTCCAAACTTATCTTCATGATTAGACTCGATAGGTAATGTAACAATATATAAAAACTGAACTCAGATTAAACGGTTACAATTGTGCAATATATAAATAAATTATTTCAACGAGTCACATTAAAATATTTATGTGTAATCTTTTGAACATAAAAAAATCGAATGATATTGAAAATGATATTCGCATAAAAACAGAGATGATAGTAAATCTTTAATATAAGAGACTATGGATTATATTAGTTAAGTTAGCAACAACTTAGAAGCTTTGAACGACGTCCATAGTCTTCTAAAATTTCTTCGGAACTTTTTTGGTATGTTTCTGCCACAAAAATGCCGATGTACGCAGAGATTGCAATATTTACCACCAAAAATAATATTAAAATATTAATTCCAATGGTCTTGTAAGGCTAAACATATTTTAAACATTCAAGTAAGCAAAAAGAACATACTATCAAAAAGACAATAGTGTTAGACAGCCAATTTGCTATCACACCTAAGCTTTGAGCACTTGCGACCGCATTTGGTGGGAACACTTCCATTGAAATGAACCAAACAAGTGGGCCTGGGAAATAAAATTGACGTAATGTTTATTCAAACAGCATGGTTACCTGGTCCCACCTGGAATATGAATACAAATGCTCCGAATAGTGCTATAATTAACCAAGTATGAACCTATAACAACGAATTCGCGTGAGTTAACTATTGTGACACACACACACATACCGAACGAATATTATGCAATAATATTATCAAACCAAGACATACTGACATTGAACCAAACCCAACTAAAAGTGTGATTTTTCTTTTGAAGCGAGAAACAACAGGAGCCTATCAAATCATGCATAGATTAATCCCGATCAAGTAAGCATACAAATAAGCATGATCCCAAAAAACCAGATCCTATGATTATAAGAGACTTGAGATCTGGTCTTGTGACGTTCATATCTATAAGAAGATTGGGACAAAATGCCATGACTGCATTGATTCCGCTTAGTTGTTGTGCTGAATTTAAAAAAATGGCGCTTAGGGTGGCCAATCGGAATTCAGATCTTTTGAAAAGTTCCAATATTGTGACAGCTGACTCGGGCGTATTTTCTGAGTTTGTTGTTGTTTGAATTTTCTGTAGATAGATCGGAGCCTTATCACCGTGGACTTTCTTCAAAACTATAGTTGTAATTAAAAGATAACTTAGGCCGATAACCATGCAATGTCACTTTCAAGAGTTTGGACTGGGTCTTTGAACTTTGAGTATACGAAAACAGGGCTTTCAGGCAGCAAGAATGTCACCACCCCTAATATAATACCCAAGCCAGCAGTGATCAGGTAGGAAAATGCGAATAAAGTATCCATTATTTCAGGGACGAGTAAAGAACAAATGGAAATAATGCCGAAATTTATTGTTATTTGAACCGATGGTTTTGCAATTTTGGAATGGGTATTATTCATCAATTCAAACATATGCACCACTGCTGTTACCATGATGCCGGCTATACACAGACATAGGTTAGAAACGCCGAGTCAGCACTATTTTATATTTTTGTGTACTAATCAATATACATGACCCTACACCATCAAAAAATCTTCCTATAATAAGCAGCCAGAAGGACGTATAGATCGATACAAATTTGAATACTGATCCAAGGATTACAGCCAATGTATACACGTAGGTGCTTTTTTTTCTACCAAGTGTGTTGACCAAGAAATTTGCACTCAGTGCGCCGACCAACCCTCCCACTGGGTAAAGACATACTGAACTTGAGTATGGACTCGGGAAACTAAGTCTCTGTGTTAATGTGGTCATAGTTGTGTCTGCATATCCCATTTTTACTGAAAAATACGCAAGGACCGTCTATAAACAGTCATCAAAATCATTTCTAACCCAATTCAAGGTACATCCTCATTAAATAAGGCGCTTATATGGAACCCCATAATTAAAGGAGCTAGTAATAGCAGGAATGATAAAAGGTGATATCTGTTGAATCCGCCCGATGTCACTTCATCTGTTTCTAGTTTCACCATGCTAGGTGCAGCCTTGGTATCTTCGTCTACAAGGTATCATGATTATTAGCGGAACAATTTACGTTTATTCATGTTCACAGATACTCATTGTAATAAAATTGATGGTGTTGGTATGTGAACTATATAAACGTGTAAATTACTATTTGTGGCAGGCTTATTTGTTGGTTCGGGGTTCTCGATAGCACTACTACTATCTATATGATTAAATTAGTGAGTTATTTGCAAACTGTCACCAAATATTTGTCATTGATAACATGGATCACCTACTGGTAGATTTATGAGACATAGTTTCGGCACTGGGTTCCGTTGTAGAATCGTTGCTTCGTCTGCTGCTCTCGCCTACAAATTATACACCGTTTATTATAACAGATTGCATAATTGCATATAAAAGTGCAGTGGAATTGAGTGTTTTAACTCATCTGAATTATCTTAGTTGGTTATCATGGCATTACTTTCGGACATTATGCTTTAGTATGTTAGTAGCGTCTAAATATATATATAAAACCTTATTAGAACTTAAAAAATAAATGATTTTACCTTTACAGCTTTAATAGAATAAATAACTACTATTAAGCCTAACAAAGTTAAGATGATTAATTTGTTGTATTCATTCAGACGGTGAAGAGCCTGTATATCAAGCTACCGTATAAATTAAACTCCACTATAAAACAACTATGCACAATTTTGCATATTCGAAAACGATAGCCTGGGCGAATTTATTTATCGCCGACAGTTTATTGGAATATTCAGAGAATAAACAAATGAATAACTTATTCATTTTATTTAGAGTCGAGTTAATTCAAACGAATTATATCGAAGAGAAGGCAGCATGTACCAAGTGTGTTTATTATTGATATCTATATATATATACATACCATACTAGGATGGTTGGTCTATTTTGGCATAATAATTTATAAACATATTTATTTACATGTCAAGCGGAAGTTGTGTATCTTGCTAATTTAAACAAAACAGCGTTGCTTGGGAATTTGTAAGTGAAAGTTTAATTTAAGTGTCATTACAATTGATTGATTTTTTCCTTATAATTTTCCAACAGGTAAAACAGCGTAATTCTCAACTTGCTAAGTTTGGTGTGCATTTCACTAATTCAATGATGCATAATGTCACACTATGGGACAACCCATTTATTAACTTAGTTGTTGTGCAAATTGTTATACTAATAACTTAATTTAAACATACTTAAAGTTTTAAATAACCCGTCATTAATAAAGCTAACGAATTTGTTGTTTGATTTAACGCGAGATTGCAAGAAACGAGTTGGTCATAATATGTTTTGACAAGTTGATGTGAAAATAAACCTCACAATAAATTATTTACGCGATTAACAATTTGTTGACACTAAAAAAATAATCAAGATGCTAGAATACAAACCTTTAAGTTGAAAAATAGGCGTTAAATCGCGGTGGGTCGCTCGTTTGTCTAATTATAGTTTTTAAATATAACTTTGAATATAGACGAAGAACTCTGAACCTTGGGAACTAACATTTGATAGCAGTACTGTATAATTCTGGTGGCAATGGAATAAGAGCAACCAATCGATTGTCTGTTGTCCTTAACAAATACTTACCGACATTGATTGAGAAATAGTTAAAGCGAAGCTAAACATTGACAATATTGATGTGGTAACCTCAATTCAACCGCATTTGCTAAAATGAGAAACTAACAACTATTTTGCTTTATAATCGGATTACCTCCTCTCTAATCGGGGTTTATTTCCACAATCAACAAAAACGACTGCATTCCAACGACATCATAAGCATTTAATTAAATCAATACAGAACCCCGATTTTTATCTATGATTTCATTCATAATTGGCAATGTTGTAAAGTGGGTGTATGAGGTCAAAAGTTTCCGCGGGCACTACTCTTACATACACACAGTGGTGGTGAATGGAGCTTGCGCGACCTTTAAAAATCTTGTTGTTAGTGTTTTATTATATTTTTTAATTGAACGAAATAAATAAAATTTTATCTTATATCGATCAATTATTGGGTTATTCAAGATCGGAGTATCTAGAAAGTCGATTTATGGGTCGAGAGTCCAAAATGTGCAGCAACATTACTGGCAACTGTGTGAAGCAATTGCCCGTGCGTCTCACCTAAATAACCAAACTCATTCAACCCTACTAAGGAGACTTGAAATAATACATTATTTCGATTCCATATCTAACAACAAAGATGCACAATTTAGACGACGGGATAATTTAAAAAACAAAGTCACGATCATCTTTGAATACCATTCTGAGTAAAAAAGAACTTATACTCAGACCACAATGACTGTTCTATTTCAAAGAACAGAAAACCCCTAAAGCGTGGTAAATTTGCATCAGTAGATGAGAAGGTTCGCGACTGGGTGAATCAGTTTTGTGGAAAAAGTAACTTACTACGTTTTCTAGCATTTGGAAACTTTTTTTCATTATAATATGAAAATGCGTATTTTAAATTAAAAGTGCGCGCGCGTAAACATTTTGTGAAGTACATGAAAATGGCTAAAGAGCACAGTGTTTTTCTCCGTCCCAAAATTTGCACTCCGTCCATACACCGCAGTGTATGTAGTGCTTCGAAATCCAATTAAGGCGAAAAAATTTAAATTTTCTCATCGGAAGAGTGGTAATATTTGAAAGAAACCACCACATAGCGGATGGTTCACCTCGTTAAATTCTTCAATTTAAACATAATGCCTTATTAGTAGAACTGCCCAGACTAAATGGCTTTTTGTCAGACTCATTACACGGTCAAGTTATTCGATGAAACTGAAAAATATATGCAGTTCAATATGACTCGCGAAATTTTCAGTGTCCGAATAGTGGTGTGTAGCATTTGAATCAAAGTCAATTGATTTTAAGGAGTTTTGTGTCAACCCAACAATAACCACTCAAACACATGATGATTCAGATATGCGGACATGGAACACTAAAAGGAAACAAATGACAGACCACTATCTATACAGTTGTGAACGAGCTAAGCCTCAGTGTTGGTTGCAATGCCTTTTGCAGCATTCACTTTTGACGTTACGTTATCTGAATGGAAGTGCAATTGGAGGAAAAATTGTTTGGAATTAACGTTCCAATAGGTCCAAAACTTGCCCTCCGTTTTATCTATTTCCTCACTGGGAATCTAAGAGAACAATAGAACTGTACAGTGAAACCGTTGTCCGATACTTTAAAGGCAACAGTTTCATAGGGTTCGGCTGCAAATAACAAGTATTGCCACATTTTCTCAGGTGGTTCAATACGCTGTTCATAGGAAGACATGAACCTATGCTTTGGTGTGATTTTATCTCCGATTTCAGGAAAGTCGATCTAATTCAACACAATGAATAGTACCAACCAACCTAGCATGTTCTACTTGAAAAAGAAGAGAGCATTGATTGCACTGACTGTCAAATTGTTTTGTGACTAAAAACAAACATGATCACTACTTTGCTATGATATAGGTGCTAACTTTTGTATCCAGGTCTGCCGATTTTGACAAACCTTTTAATGGGTACTTTAGGTTTTTCCTACAACTCACATATAGACAAAGTCGGTCAACTCTATAAAGGTGTACTATGAGGGAAGGTGTAACGGCCAGCGAATCTTTGGATTCTCTTATAATTCTCTTTTTTCTACACCCCATGCATATTAGATCAACAATGGGTGACAATGATCTACAGATTATCTTGATGTTTCTTGCCTTGTGTGTGTGCCAAATAACTACCCTTAAAAGAACTCAACTGGGGTCATTTAGCAGTCACGATACCTCGTTGCTGTGCAGTGTCAGGCACAACTTGCATTCGTACGTGCCAAGATGATTTTTTATAAAGTATGGATCCTGATTGATAGGTTACGCATGTGTACTCCTACATAGTGTGTACCTTGTTGAGATCGATAGTCTCCAGAGCTAACTTTCTGAGACGTTCTCGGCGATCCTTATTGGTTTCAGAGAAGGAAGCCACGCCACCACCTCCAGTTCTCGCTACGACTCTGTGCTGGTAGTCCATCTTTGATATGCGTGCGTGCGCTGCGAATATGAAAGTGTTTGAGTTGGCGTGTGTTGTGAGCGCTATTTGTACGCAAACTCACTCGAACATATGACTAATATTGTGGCATAGATATTAATTTAGGAGTGCAGTGAGTTTGAGGGGATGGCGCTCAAAATTGTGATTCCATTTAGGTTGAGGATATGTTTTATTTTTTTAAATTAACGTACATGTTTGAACACAATTGACCATACATAGTACATAGATATTAGAAAGTTAATGTAAGCATTGAAGTGTCTACAATAGCCTTAAATGTATGCAATGAAACACCAAACGATCGGGTTTTGGGTATCACATTGAATTAATCATGCGAATCTGTAAAAATCACTTCAAACTATATTAACTCTGGGAGTTAATAGTCATGTATGGAATTGCATCAACAAAAATCATAAAAATCAACTAAAAAAGTGATGGTTCACTGAGAAAGTTTAATATAACAGCGAATCTAGTGTGTACAAATCAATACTAGATTAACAGAATTTGTCGTTACAACTATTAAATGAAATAAATTGAATTATTATTGTAGTGCTTTAATTTGATATTTATAGAAGACCACTCTAAACAAACTAAAGTGTCGAAAAGGCCTGATATCAACAGTCTAATTAGAACCTTCCTTTTTCAACACGCCGAAATGCTTTTTAGGAAAGATTCGGATGCATCTTTTTTTGTTAGTTCTCAAATAACAACAAAATTCACACGTATCATTCGCATTAGTGGCGTGCGCACACTTTCAAGAAGAACGGGGCTTGAGCCGGTCGCATTTTAAATCGAATACACCCGGTGAAACATGCAAAGGCAAGCTAACACAGCGAACGTTCATTAACCTTTTTTACAGAAGTGCATTTATGTGTATGTTAACACCAATATCGAAAGTTGCCAAGAAGAGGTTCAACCAGATAGTGCTGAATTATGACGGCTCTTCGTACATTACCTACGCAGACCACCCAAAGCCTATACTGATATATCCAAAATTTCACTCTACGCTCGATCCATTGGCCAAGAAAGATAGGTTTTATCGGCTCAAAAAGAAATGCTACGAATTGGAAACTCTCGAAACTAAAGGATCAACTTCCAAAGAAGTTGTGCTGCAGGATAAGAACGTCGATATACTCGATAAAATTAAAAAGAAATGAACTATTTTGTATTTTACACTAATATTGTTTTTTGTGTATATTAGTAACGTTGGCGTAATTGTGTGAACTTGCACTCTAATTTAGTGTATTTCAGAGCATCGCCACCATTCAAACCAACACACTTATTTTTTGTCAGTACGCTTGGAAAGCTTTGCTAGCAATAGCTAATTGGGGTTGTTAGTAACGTTCAATTATTCTTCTGTGTCAAAGAGTATATACTTCCTCTATGTGTGTGATGTTGCATCGTAAACGGGCACACATCTGGAGCTTGTATAATTTTTACATTGGTGCTGTCTTCGCACAAACCTCTAACAAGCGCTTCACGGAGTTTACAAAATGGTTCGGGCGCTACAAGCAAGAGAGAGTTTACACAGCTGCAACAACTTGGTTCAGTTGTGTAAACTAACGCAACTTAACTCAAAAGAAATATAACAATTAATTACTCCGCAACCTCGCATTTTTAAATTAATTGATGGTGCCAAGCTGGCCGCAAAATGTTTCGACGCGCATGCGCAACTATTAGACGGGTTATTACAAGCGAATGTGTGCATGAAGTTCACTCATTAAGCGTGCATAGACAGTTAGTGGTATTTCCGCAGAGCAAAAGTAACGCACCACAACGAATAACACGAGTAATCTGATATCGTGCGATTTCGCCCGCACCCGTTATCCCGAACACCAGAAACGTGGAATATGTCGATGCAGGTAGTACTTCTAGCCGAAAATACCCAAATTTTCGAGACTCAACCCCAAAATACGGTGGCATCATTGAAAAATGAAATCGCCGATAACTTCAACTTGGACGCCAGCGATTTGGTTATCTCTCATGAAGGCGTAGTTCTCGAGGATAACGAAACTTTGGATCATTACAACGTTGAACAGCTGTCTGTTTTGAAAATTGGGTCCAAGTTACTTGGAGGTATGTGACGTTTTGTATCGACATTGGTGTAATGATGAGGTGGTAGGTAAGGTTCACGGTTCACTTGCCCGTGCTGGTAAAGTCCGCAACCAAACCAAAAAAGTGGATAAAATGGAAAAGAAAAAACCCAAAACTGGTAGATGTAAAAGAAGAATTCGATACAACAAAAGATTCTGCACTGTCAAACCAACTAGAGGTAGAAAAGTAGGCCCCAACTCTAACAGAAAGTAAACCTCTCACGTTAACTTTATGTTCCATTTTAGAATATACTGATTATTGTTATGCAGTTTTGTTTTATTCAACTATTGGTTCTGCAAAGTCGACGAGGTAGACATGTGGCGGTGGAATGCGCATTTGTTTCTTTATTATACAAGACTTGAGTGCTTAATGTGGCTAATGTTTCGGCTGTGCATAAGTAAACAGCGTACCGACTGTGTTTAAATTGGATGTTGTCTCATTGGTCAAATGGGAAATTGGTTATTTCAACGATCAGAGTAATTGTTCTCGTCATTCGTGATGTGTTGGCATTAAACTACTGAACTCCTTCTCCCACCATAACATAGAACCACAACACACACAAATACATGCGTCAACCTTTTTAAATTGCGGTTTAAACTCGATGGCATCGAGTCGATAAATACACTAAGTACACATGTGGTCATGTTTAGTATCTCGCACAATTTATCTAACCAAGGTAGCAGATTAAGATACAGCATCTTAGATAATATATGGAACATTTAATGTCGGTTTGTATTGGAAAAACAACAATTATTTATTTTCAAAATTCATAGACAAACTCTACCCGAAAGAGGAACGAGCCAAAATTATTTAACCAAATGTAACCTGCTTTTTATACTAGTGCTTATATTTATGCAGTCTTAACGAATGTCAAAGAACAAGTCCCAATTCTTTTACCTATTGATGCTTAGATTAAAATGGTGGTATTTTCGAGCAGGGCAGTTTCAATAAGCACGCACATCTCTACTGCGAAATGCAGCAGATAAAAATCTAAGTTTCAGCGCAAACAATCAGTCGCATGAAATGAACAACGAATTGCTAGAGACCGTTAAGTTGAAAAATCATTAATTTCGGCGTTAATTTCTTCAATGGCTCCCATGTAGGTTCTTTGTTGAGATCGGAGTGAAATATAGGTGACCAAGTTTGAGAATATCCAAAGCATCACAAGAGAACTGTAAAATATTGGATTTATCGTGTTAAAAATTGTGCTGGTCGGCACCAACTTTCTCCAATAAACAGCTACAAGTCGATAGACCAAAAATACCGAAGCAGCAAACATAACACTTTGTGCTAGCGAGTAAACGGATTCAGTGCATTCTCTTTTGAAAATTTGCTTTATTGAATTTAAATTTTCAACCATGCACTTTTGATTAGTGGTCGGTTGTGTGGTGTCACCAGTGTAATTTAGTTCAACCTCAACACCGCTATGATCCGAATAGAACACTTCCTTTGACGGCACCTGTTTAAACACAATCTTATAGCTGACAGTCTCAAAATGTTTGCTATGGAAAATGTGATCTATTCTATAGGGCATATCTCTTTTGCAAGAGTATCTATTCATTCGATCATTACATGTGTAGATCGGAGAACTATCCTAGATAACAACGTGATTTACGGTGGTGCAGTGGGCAATATGTGTACATCATAAAAACGATAAAATGGGTCTGCCAAAGAGCATCGATCTACCAACTGCTTTACACCTATTTCGTGAGCTTCACTGTTGAGGTCTCCAGCTACAATAATTGCATCATTGGCCTTTGTGAAAAGTTTTATCGTTTTGGCAAGGTAATACAGCTGTAACGTGCGAATGGCTTTAAAGTCATTTGCAATGTATTTGGCATGAGTCTAAGTGAATGTGTGCCATTAGTGGAAGGTCAGTTGTGTCTCATTATTACATGCGTACCGAAAGTATGTAGTGTTATATGTGGACATTCAATTTTTGCGTAGCATATACTCTTCCTAGCGAACCAGTCTCCTCCAGTGTGGTAAACCATCCCTGATTGAGTGTAAGGGATTGTTATGGGATCTCGAATGCGGTATTTGGACAGGAACATCACACCAGAGCCAACGAACCCGCTACAATTCGATCATACATTATTCCACACCAAGTAATATCTCAATTTCAGTCAACAAATATGACCGAAATAATCTATTTATGTAGGTATCTTCAAAGAGAATTACGAATAGAAGTAGTGAATAAACGGGTAAGTTGTTGATAGGGATTCTTTGTAGTTGTCAATGTCACTCGCCATAAATAACTTATTTAGCTAGTTGGTAGGGTGTATTCGAATAGAGAAACTATTACTTCCTGGAGAACTACGATATCATAGTTTGATTGAAGAAGAGCCAAACGAATACATTCCATTCTCTCTTTGTAGTCTGGTGTCCATGGTAGGCCCCTAATTTTGTTCATTTCATTCTTTCGAGAAAATGACTTATTATTACCAGCAATTCAATGACAAAACTTTCATTAGTATGTAGTATGGTTAGGTGCAATAAAGTGTGGGTGTGCGACAACGTTGTTATCTCACTCTAAAGCTTAGACTAAATCACCAATAACTAGGCTTATCCAGTAATAACCACTAGCTTGATTATCATTAAATCTGACTCAAATTGCTATCAACGAATTAACTACAATTTAACCGTATGATTAATTTTTAATATGTGAAAAAAGCGAGGTTTTAACCCAAAGAAAACTACACGCAAAATTAATCCATCAACTGACGCATCATCGGGTGGGCCCATGTCGTCAGCTCTCCTTGGCAACGTATTATTCATTTACTTATATGAATGCTCATCGAAATCAAATTACGTCCTAATACTAGTTATAACTTGATTGTAATTATGACAGGACTAGTATAAAATCATCACATATCGATAACCACACGACGGTTACTTATTTAAGTCGTCGTCTATCGTCAAATTAATTCAATAGAAAAGGTATTGTCGTTATTGGTGCAAAGTCGCCTTTTCAAATTAGCCGCGTAAAAGTTGCTGTTGTAATCATGTGTGCAAATCGCAATAGCTCAAAACTTGTCGCCAATAAATCATCACCTCACTAAAGCACATGGGCTGTATTTTAACCCGAATGACGTCATACGGCACCATTTGATTATTTCGTGGGCTATTATAACATTAGGATATGGTATCTTGTATTCTATTGAAATGTTTGACTACACAATAAAGTACGTGCAAAGTTCGAGTCGTAACTAATATTCCAACGAAATTGGCCAAAAAACACATCAATAGTTGAGGCGCACATGCGCCGACCGTATATTAACTTCCTTTAACATCAAAAGTTTTAGAAAACACAGAAAATCAAATCATAACGTAAATGCACACAATTTTCGGTCGTGTAGAGTTGTGTTGTTAAATTTTTTGAAGATTTATGCGGCTAACTTTGATGGTAACAAATTACTCAAAGCAAATTTTCATGTGAATTTGAGCAAAAATCACCCATCTACTTTACGGAAAACATGTTTAAATTTTTTGTGATATTGAAAATACGTTATCTTCAGTTTAGCTAATTGGCGCGGCATTGTTCATAATCTTTTCAACAAATCAAACAAATTGTGAACTTACGTGTAAAATTATGTAGTCAATTTAAACACTATTTCGCCTTTTCTACCATATGAAATAGCATATAAAGGAAAAAATGAAGTAAAAAATAATATAAAGATTAACCCAATGAGGAGAATTTTTTAGTTTTAAGCAATGCTGTGCTATAATTATTTCAATTTGACGCGATTAAATAAGGCGTTACTTGATTATATCAAACTGTAACTTGCCAAAATTTGTTTCGTCTCAATCATTAAATCAATATTTGTTCACCCCTTAGTTTTAAGTGGTGGTCTAAAAGGATTAAATGCGTTCAAAAAGGCCTGACTCGTTGACGCAATTTTTGTTCAAATAAACTGTCAACCCACTAAGTAACACATCACTGTGTGTGTATCTCCAAAATCATTTGGGTCGATAAGCGTAACGTGTGTTTAATTGTTGAAAAATAACACCATGATAAATACACAAAAAGGTATGTTTAATGGGACGACAGCCAACAAACAGCATAATACAAAACAACGCATAAAAATAATGATAACACCGTGTTTATACAGGTAGAACAACGTAATTCACTCATTAATAACTCTTCTGAAATGAATGGCCAACTGAAGGACGACCAGTAGAATAATAAATACATCATCAATGAAGCCAGCCACACCAAACACACTTTCTGGTATGAAATCTTTAGGTATGATTACATATAAAAGTACAAACAACAACAGCAACGCAATTCTGGCTCTGTAGAAAAGTGCCACACTATTATTGTTCAAGGCGTGCCTCATCATATTACGTAGCATAACAGGCAGGTCTCTGATTTGCTCCCATAACTAAATATCACACTGTAAGATGAGAGCAAAAACAGTCCAACAAAAATACAGATATCTTAACCCCCGAAAATCTTCTATTATACCAGCGAATATTTCTAACAATGTTCTGTTTGTAGTCGTCATCATAATCATCATCATCAATGGAGTTATTGACAGTTGCTGCATTTAATTTGTTGTTGAGGTCAGAAGAGTATTCGAAAGGCCCAGGCCACTGGGGTAAAAGAATATTTACATTGGCTCTACATAGCGGACACGTAGCTCCTTTTAAAAAACTTCCATAATCAAAGTATGTGATGAAACAACTCCCTATAAGTAGGACACATGAGCAATATGCGGGGCATTCTGTCAGATATTATTAATAGGTCGAATGTATAGTACAACAAATTGACAGTTCTATAATTGACTTACCACAGTATATGTGTCCACAGTTGGTTTGAACAGGCCATTCAGCATTCTCAAAACAAATGGTACATTTGACATTGATTTTGTAGCCCGGCTTTCTTGTTGGTTGGGAATCAGCTGTTGCTTGGTCAAAGTGGTGTTGTCTGAAGGCGGTGTTAGCTCTGTGCTGGCCAGCATTTTGAAGTCTATGGTGGTACCAAGCGAGAAATAGGAACAACGCCAACGTCAGAAAAAACAGTATAATACCTATTGGACTGTACTCTGGGAGGTCATCGCCATCAAGAGAGTCCAGAAAAAATGACTCAAACGACTCAAAACTCATTTAATATCGGGAAATTCGTAGTATTACTCTTAAAGTAGATACCAAAATAAAACAAACACATAAACCACTTTTCCGATCAAATATTACGCACGCGTAAACGATCAAATAAGATAAACCATTGCATTGTTCGAATTGTAAACGACTATATTTTAAATTTTACACTCAATGTTTGTTTAATTGCGCATTCAATTTGCGAAAATGAAACAATAACATAAATATTTTGCCCGTTCTATGGCCAATTCATCAATTTAACGAATAACGACCTCATTCTAACGAGATACACAATTAATCCTACTATTTGACCAAACCAACGAATTAGAATTAATACCCGTATATATGTGTTACTGCGATATTACAATAATATTAGTTGCTTTCAAATAAATATTTGGATGGTAACACACAGTAGACCTCTATCTTCAAAGTATGTATGGATCATTATAAGATCATTAATTCATTCAATGATTTCGTAGAGACTGTTCGTTGGTGTATTTGGCCTAGCGGGCTATGCCATTTTTATCATTATCATTCGGGAAACAACTTTGATGAGATACTCAGAAGGATGCTTAACTAAAAAGAAGAATAACCGACCAACCAACTAATATCAAACACATCTGTGTTATTAATTTCTCTGTTCGCCAACAATTATCCTAATACGACTACACCAGATGTCGTGATATATATGTACACATGCTTTAATAGAAGCTTTCGGTCGCAATATTTAAACCCACCCATTAAATACTATTAATTCATCATACACCTCATCCCGATATACATTGACAATTAAGTATAATTACCTGTCATAATCATAAGGTGGTGTTATGATTCACGAGTTAAAACCGATAACTATAACAATTTAAAGGGTCCTACTCAAATATTTCTAAACATTAAAAGGCGCAATAAAACCATCTTCCAACAACCTTTGCAGTCCAAAGGATCCAAAATTTTTACTTTCTCAAATTGGTGGATAAATTTAGATGAGTTAAATGGTATAATTTAATTTGTTGATATTTTGGAAAAACTTTGAGTATAATGCCAAAAACTTGTTAAATAATCCTTTTAAATTCATTTCGTATCATTTCGCCACCTTTCGTAAATAATCTTGAGAAATATCTTTTTACACAAATCCCGTATGTGCAATTAAACACGTTCTTTATCTTTTGAAAAAATAGTTTCGTTATAACTTTCGGCTGAAAGTTCTAATCTAACGGGTTAATAAATGACTGGGTGAATAACAAGTCCAATTCCGAACATTCGTTTGAAGTTGCTGGTGACTCTACCGGTTTTGCGCTAAAACCCCAGTATTAGGTCATCATATTCACAATCTAAACATTGAATTTTGTCACCATAGTATTTATCTTAACTCGCATACTCTATCGTCCAAACTCATAAGATCACTTCACGTAATGAAATTTAAATTAAAGTACCGTCCCTTGTATGTGATATAAGAGAGCTAATAGAGCAAGGTAAAATAATTTAGATCTCATATTAACGTCTAAAACCGTATCACTAAATCAGCCACAGGCGATTTATAACGGTAATCAAATAACAAAGATACATGGTCTGGTCAAAAAATAACCGGATTCCCCAATTATCTCCTCTTTCTCTTATTATAATAAATTACAAAAATCCTATGTAATACTTGAAGAGTACACAAATGTTTTGGTACAATATTGTAAGATTATACAAATAATATAAAGTCTGGGAGCACATATATAAACACACGTTTGGTGCAGCCAACGCATCAAAGTATATTTGAGAAGCACGAACAGAGAATTAATATCAAGTTTTACGTTACACTTGGAAAAACAAGCAATGAAATCTATGAAAGGACACTAAAAGCTTATTCTGAAGACGCTTTGAGTTCGAACAGCAGTACTTGGGAGACATAAACGTTTTAAATGGGGAGAAATTCCCCGATAGTTTGGATAGTCCCGGAAGACCTTCAAATAGCCAACCCTAACAAAATAAGTGAATTTTAAGCTGTTATTGGTTCTGATAGAAGGCTCACTAATAGAGAAATCTCTATTGAATGTAATGTTTATTGGAGCATGCCAAGCCATTTTGACGAACGATTTTAGTATGGGTAGAGTTGCCGCCAAATTTGTGCCTAGGTTGTTGTCGACGGAACAAAAGGAATTGCGGCGTCAAGTTTCAAAAATCTGTTGCAATGTTCAATAGATACTGAGAGTCTCTTAAGTACTGCCGTCATTAGGGGTGAAACCTGGGTTTACGACTACGACCCAGAGACTAAAGCTCAATCATCTGTTTGGAAACCTCCATCAGAGCCAAGTTCAAAGCAAAATTATAATATTTCTAAAATTAAACCTATCATAATGTAGCAATTACTTTGAGCAAATAAAACGTGCAATTCCTTGCATCCCAAAGGTCTCTGGGGATAAAAACATTTTAAACAGAGCTAACGTTTACTCTTTCATATTTTTTGCGGATGATCATCTTAATTTTAATAGGTTTTCGTCCTCGTTAAAAAAAAGGCGCAAGGATTAATTCTGATTCGGGGTCAATTTGACCTCAAAGTCCAGAGAAGGTTAATACAAGACGATATAGAATTTACCACTCCATGCTGGAATGTTATGTCAAATCATGAGTATTCCATCTAAGTGTTTACAAGCATTCGTGCACAAATCACTATTAATGATTTATTCATATTGTTGTATATTTATCCATGTGTACAGATTAAATATCGATAAACGCACGAGAACTCGAGATTAACCCGGCAGACATTTCTATAGTTCAAATCATTTAAATTTTAATAATATAAAAACACATAAAAAATATAAAACAATTTGGTTTAACCTATAAAATCATTTATAATTTTAGAGACTAGCCAAATCCCCACACAGCACACGAGTAACTGGACATCCAGCATCAATCTTTTTTTGAATTTTCTATAAATTTGAGTATATTTCTTTTAGCTTCGTAAACTAACTGACGCCCTAAAAATCAGTGAAATAAACGGAACAGCCTAAACATAATACACACCTGGAAAATATACATAAACAACAAGTATACGCGCCATCTTTTGAAACAAGGGGGTTTGAGATAACTACATTAATTTCAAAATCGGATATCTTCGCAAAGTACCATATGAGCTGCATTGTGTTCATTCGGTGTGCCCAGAATTCTAGAAAAAATTAAGTTGGCCAACTTATTTCAAATGTACGATCTCAGGAACCTTGGTAACATTTGAGTGCCGTGGTCGGCCGAAGAATCGCGTTGGGATTAGTTTAAAGTGTGTCATGATGTTTTCTGTTTAAGGTAGAATTTTAATTTGAAATGTAATTTTAAATAGCACAAAAACGTTTGCCTTTATAGACGAATCGATATTTTCAATGGCGCATAAAAGTAACACTCATTGTGTCAATAGTTACTTCTAATACTCTGTTGAGAGTGATTACTAACATAAAATGAGATATAACACCATAAAAGTGGCAATTTAGTTGTTTGCTATAATTTCAAAATTACTTTCGAGGCACTAACATTGCATTTTAGCGAATCCATACAAAATACTGTGTCGATAGAGGATCAATTGCTGTTAAATTAAATCACTTTCTCTTGGAGATAAAACTTTTACGTGCAAAATTACCATGTGCATTATCATATCAAATGTCCAAAAACGTAATCATATATCGAGAAAACTGCCCAGAGACCATGTGTTTTATAAAGTTGTCGAGCCTGTCTTCTATCACTACTGAATTTGTAGCATTTTGATTAAAATGTCATAAAGTTATGTCATACAAAACATCAAATTGAAAAATTAATAGATGACCCCAAAATGATTCAGTGCCATAGCTTTTTTTCATATAACTTTGGCAAAATCGCTTAGTTTTGGACACTTTATTGTAAAAACTCTCAGTAGGCAAAGATATTATTTCTAAAAGTTATATGACTAATTTAAAATCTTTATTGAACACAGAGATATTGCTGAACCACTGCACTATTTTCCTCTACATAATTAATAGGAATTCATGCACAAAATATCCAACCAACAACTCATAATAAAAATACTACTGATTAAAGCTAGTTTTTAATGACACACATGATCGTGAATTGTTGTTATTTTCTTGTTAACTTGATGAATCATAAAAAACAAAAATAATTTAGTTTGACGTTGGTTATTTTCAGCTGCTTAGAGAAACCATTGTCTACAGATAACAATAAATGTATAAAATTAATGGCAACCTTCATTTTAAAGGTTATTACTCAATGCAGAACTAGCAAACCACTTGGTAACTTTGCCAATAGAAACATAGTGGCACATCTATATGATCATATAGATTAAACCCAAGTTATGTTAGGTTTGTCCGATCTCCGACATTTAAGACTTAGTTCAATTGTTCACATATGTTTTTTGATATTAGAGTTTTATCATTGTACGAATGACTCATTTAAAAAGTAACCAATGAACAAAATATGCAGACCGTTGTAGACAATGGACACAACAAATGAATGATTAAGTAAATGAATAATGCTGACAAAATAACAACTATATAAAACGACACATTTATAGGTACTATAATTAAATATTTATTTTAGCATGTAAGTAAGAGCACATGCCGTCGAACCAGCCAACATGTAGAGCCAATACTTGTTGTCTGTTCCTTCAATTAAAAACGAATATTCCCTTTGTACTCGGTTTGAACTGTCATATATGCGAATAACATATGATCCTGGGTCTTTTTCTATGAGCGGAACTTCGTAGTAGACACCATTGATATATGCCTTTGGCGCCACGATAGGAAATTGTTCTTGGTTAGACATATCGTTCACATTCATAACAATTATTTTCTAGAAATGTACACTTAAAACATGCAAATATATGTACACGCTAATACCATTGGTTGCATATCGTGGTTATCAGTCTAGATTATTCATTATAAACAAAGTACAAAGACGATTTGGTATTACCTTGTTTTCTCGGTTGAAAAACAATCTCAGTAAACCTTTAGTGTTAAGGGGAAGAACTGGCAGAGGTTTGATTGCGATAACTCTGTGCCACGCTACAACCTCACTACGATAAACCTTAATTCTGCATCTAATTATATGCATTCCTTGGTGATTAGGTGTAATTGTGATCTAAAAACGTACTAATAGTATTTGTATGGGAAATAAATGTACTACTTTTGATTTTTGTTGGTCGAGCGTTGGTTTCATAATCGCCTCCGACGCACTGTTGATAACGTCGTACTCATAAGATAAGTTGTTATCTGGAGAAATGCTTGGATAAGTGTGAATGTGTTGCTGGAAACCAAACATTGCTGGGACAGGTATGTCGTAGGTCTTTCCAACTTCAAAATAGCGACCAAACTCAATTATAGGTTCATTCCTATCGCCATCTGATGGTTCAAGGGGCATGACTGAAAACTGTAACCCGTGTTGATCAGCAGGCGTGTGGCGGCCGAATGATAGTTTATAATCGCCTTTGTTTACAACAATAAAATTTTACAATTCAAAATGAATCTACCGGCTAGATGTGGCAGTAGATGTATGTAACTGAAACCGTCGATCACATAATCTTTTATTATTTCAAGGCCTTTAGGTCCTGCGTATGACAGCTCGTAGGATTTGTACCCAGTGCTACGATGGTCAAAACACATGGAAATAACGTTTCCGGCGTAATAGTTGGGTTTAGCTAATGACAATAAAACACCATACATATTTTGACAAAGGTTTTTACTTAGAACTTCGACTGCAATACCATCAAGTTGACCTTCAACTACTTTAACCGAATTTTCGTACAAAACGCCGTTTGGGGAGGTTTCAACAGTTAGTGTGTAATCACCCAGATTACCTACGCGGATAACAAACAAAAGTACATTCTTTCCAATTTGCACTCCTCTGAAGCATTCGTCACCTTTTCCATCCCTTCGATTCATCTTTAAAACAGCCGTAGAGAAATCGAGGTTGTCATCTAATCAAAATATGAATGAAAGCTACAACTATTTAGCTTACATTTTCCCCCCATAAACTGAACTGAAAAGTTGTAGTCATAATTAACTGGTATTCCATAGTTAAGCAATGTCCTTTCTCCAATAACAAAAACACCGTTTAAATCGCTAATTTGGTCGCCATTATGTCTCAAGACGCCAGAGTTTGAAATTATTTGTGTTCCGGTTACTCCATAGTTTTGTAAATTGTTAGTGAGTGAATACTCCGTAGTTGATTCCCCGATACTATTGTTGTTCAATAATAACCCTGACTTAGAAGAATGGATCGTTTTATCTAGTCCGCTTTCATATGTAGATAGAGCAGCACTCTCTGAAGTAGCTGAAGTCTTATGAGGGTGAACTTTGTTTTCTGCACTGTAGCTGTAATCTCCTTGTTCTGATGCTAGCTCTTTGAAATTACTTTCAGTCGTCTGACCCTTAATTGAGTATTTATTAGATTCAGCTAGGTTGTCACTTGGAGAGTGGCTTATTCCGGCCAATTGCACGTTATCCTGTATTATGTATTCTTCTGTAACGACTTCAGTTTTGGATTCCTTGGAACTTTTCTTGCTTTTATCTTTCTTTTCGGGTTTAGAGGATTTTAGGCTTTTTTCAGATTTTATTTTTTTAACTTCCTCTTTCGATTTCTTTTCTGTCTTATCTTCTTTAGATTTTTTAACCGCTTTTTCCTCCTTGGATTTTTTATCAACCTTTTCTTCTTTCACTTTCTTGTCGGCTTTTTCTACCTTTGCTTTCTTTTCAGAAGTTTCTGTTTTTACTTCATTCTCGGATAAAACTACATCATTCACTTTAATCTGAGTCGCGGAAGTCTCCTGCGAAGCGCCCTTTAGTCCAGATGTTTTTGTGCGTTCATCTACACTCGCTTCGGTTACAGATCCTTCTCTCAATTTCTCATCTTTATTCTTCTTCAGTGATTTAGATAATTTTAAACTTTCTTTAGAAGCTCCCTTTTCTTCTTTAGCTTTTTTGTCGACTTTCTCCTCCTTTGATTTCTTTTCAGTCTTTTCTTCTTTCAATTTCTTATCGGCTTTTTCTTCTTTAGCTTTTTTGTCGACTTTCTCTTCCTTTGATTTCTTTTCTTCCTTCAATTTCTTGTCAGCTTTTTTGTCGACTTTCTCTTCCTTTGATTTCTTTTCTTCCTTCAATTTCTTGTCGACTTTTTCTTCTTTAGCTTTCTTGTCGACTTTCTCTTCCTTTGATTTCTTTTCTTCTTTCAATTTCTTGTCGATTTTTTCTTCTTTAGCTTTCTTGTCGACTTTCTCTTCCTTTGATTTCTTTTCTTCTTTCAATTTCTTGTCAGCTTTTTTGTCGACTTTCTCCTCCTTTGATTTTTTAGCAGCCTTTTCTTCTTTCACTTTCTTGTCGGCTTTTTCTTCGTTTGTTTTCTTTTCAGAAGTTTCTCTTATTAATTCACTTTCAGATAGAACTTCATCATTCACTTTAATATGAACCACGGGAGTCTCCTGCGAAGCGCCCTTTAGTCCAGATGTTTTTGTGCTTTCATCTGCACTCGCTTCGGTTTCAGATCTTCCTCTCAATTTCTCATCCTTATTCTTCTTGGCTGATTTAGATAATTTTAAACTTTCTTTAGAAGCTCCCTTTTCTTCTTTGGACTTTTTGTCGGCTTTCTCTTTAGATTTCTTATCGACTTTTTCTTCCTTGGATTTTTTATCTTGTTTTACTTTTTTCGTACTTCCTTTAGATATTAGTTTATTCTCTTTCGGGTTTACAGTCGCTTCTGTTGTATCTCCAGCTATTTTGTGGTTCCGTTCGACCATAGAACTTGATTCAGTTATATGTCGATCATGTTCCTTCGCCGTTTTATTTTCAAAATCAGAAGAAACAAGAGAAGCTTGAAGTATATCAAGATCTTGGTTGTATGCGTATGCTGCTGTACTTCTGCGTGTTTCTTGGATATCTGTAGTCAACCATACATCATCGTTGCTTTGAGTTTTCGCCATTTCCGAGTACTCTATATTTTCACCTCCATACTGTAACTTAAAGTTCGCAGTATCGGCGGGAATCACAGTGGTGTAGTATCCAGATAAAACCTTATTCAGTTTGTAAATGGTAGCTTCCGAACCCTTTTTCCCTGGAATCGAGAGAACCAACTTAGATTCATCTGCTACTGCTGGTTTTATGTATACATCGATATTTTGTAATTTTTCTAAACATTGGGTTACTTTTAAAGAATCAACAGCTTTAATTTTAAATAGTTTAAATACATATTAGCTTACTTATTATTTAATTAAATATTCTCTAAACTGGTCAGTGTTACCATAGCAAACAAATTCGAATAAAATTTGCAGTTACCGCATAATTAACCACATATTTAATCTTATTAAATGCTATTTTAGTTGAACCTATTTTATAGTCGAAATTTTGCTCTAAAAGTTTATTCTATTAAGAATCAACCATATGGTTTAATAAAGCTCCATAATATATCAATATTCACTAAAGTAAATATAAAATTCTAATGAACACTGATTGGAAACAAACTTAAGATTTACTACAAATTAATATAATAAATGGAAAGTGAAGACATATCACAAACAATGATTTTTCGTGTAATAAACATTGTATACGGCAAAAAGTTTATACATATATATATATTTATATATAATAATTAAAAGGTGTTTATTTTAAATCAAAACTTGACTGTTTGAAGAAAGATTTTGACAACATGTAATATGAAATTTTTATAAGTAGCTTCTTTTAACGTATTTTCGCACAATTATTTAAATTCTTTAATGCATAACTATACAAGCATTTAATTATAACGAATCTTTTAAACACCGCTACTACACTTATAACACAGTTAAATAATATTTTTTAAAAGCAAGACTTTGAAGGTATAGTGAATAGCCAACAAAAATATAATCACCTGTTCCCACGGTTGCTACATCACCTCTATCAACTTTGGTGTCGAAATTTCTTGGATGCAACAACTTGAAAAATCTGGCAGAATCTTCTATTTCAATGTCATTAATAATAACACTGGCAGTGAAGTCGTTTTTAGGAATAAAAGTAATTGAGAATGAACCATCACTACTATTGTACTTAAGTTTCCTTTCGCCTGATTGACCTTTCGATTTATCATCAATCACTAATTGAAGCCTATCATTAGGTTGTAGTCTTGGCAGCGGTAACATCTTTAATTTAATCTTTTCTCCTATAGCATTATAACTATTATGAGCAAGTTATTACTGTACAGATTTACCTGAAACTGGATTTGGTGGATCCAGGAAATACTTTGTGGAATATACACCCGAGGTTTGTTTCAAGTCAAACTCAAAGGGGCCATTTTCATGAACAACTCCATTAATAACGACGAATAGTTTAAAGTGAGATAAAACGTTCACATTTGAGGAAAATAAACCTTCGCTTAACTTTTTGATAACCAATCTTTTTTGATTATTCAAATCATCTTTATATATAATTCTTAAAGCATCCAACGGGACATCTGGGTTAACAGTGACACTCATTTTAGCAGCTGAATCTCTCTGGAGTATTTTAGGATCCCAGTCTAAGCTAACTTGATGCTTTCCAGATTGATATTGTGGAATAGTAAACGGTCCATTGTCAACATTTTTATTATTCACTGCAATTTCAAAGGCATCTCCCATTTTAGGCGCGTATTTCAAAGTGTAGGTTCCATTTTTTTCTCTTTTGGGGAAGTATTTTTTGCCTTTTATTAACACACGAACCTTATCACTATCAGTGATTTCTGGAAGAATACCGATGGTTATAACTTTGTCACTCTTTTTAGCAGTAACTGAACTAAATGAAACAGTCGCATTATAATTCATAACTGGATCGACGACGTTAAAATTATGCTGCATTAGTTTAACGAACTCATTGTTGACCAACAGTTTCATGTGGAATTTCATCTTTGGTTGGAAGCTTGATTTATAAATACCAGGGCTAATTTTTTCTAAAATTAGTTCATTTTCACTTGATTGTTTGTCGGAATATAAAAGTTTAACACTTTCTTTAGTCGGCACCGGTGGAGTAATCTTTAATTTAACTTCAGTATCATTGCCTTTTATGGGCGATTCAGGAGTTAAACTAACAACCCCGGTGTACTGTGTCGATGCAACCGATGGTACAATAGTGAGTGGTTTGGAAGAGATTTCTGTTTGATTTAAGAATAATCTCAATGTCATTTTGGAGCTAGTTTCAAGGGAAGTGACATATTTTAGTTTATCCTTTTTAGTCAACTCGTGTGAATTTTTTTTGTCGTTATCGATCACCAACAACAAACGATCACCTTCTGAAAGTCCATGACTCAAATTAACAACGACATTGAAAGGATCCCCAACAATCGGAGACTCAGGAGATAGTTTTATTATAGGACTGTAGCGTATACCTTGATCCATTGATTCAATATTTTTTTCCAAGCTTTTTATCAATATTTTTGACAAATAAAGTTTCAAATTCATCTTTTTCTCTGCAACTATTGTAGTTAAAAATACACCATCAGGGTTTTGTAGCATGTTATATCGTCTTTTTTTGCCAGATTCATTCGTGACAACCAACTTTACCTTGTCAATGTTTCTATTCAATGGTATATTCGGGACAGTGACTAATACAAAATCGTTCACAAAGATGTCGTCTGGCGAGAGATTCAGTGAGAGATCATACCCAACCAACGAAGAAAAGTCTACTTTGTCGGCGGTCGGAACAATTTTGTGACCGTCGTTTATTAAATGAAGTGTAAAGGGGGAAGTTGGAGTAAATAAAGTTGCATAATGCCCCTTTTTCAGCTCTTTAATTGGATGGAAAGCCTCTCTACCATCGTCATAGTTCACGTGCAATGTGACCTCATCAATTTTTTTAAATGGTGGCGACACAACAAATTCTACATTGAAGACTTCATCAATAATTGGAATTGAAGGATTGCAACTCGTTTTAATCTTATAACCATTAGATATTATAAAATCCTCGTGAGTATTTGATGTATCTTTTTGAATTTTCTGCCCAACGGAGTATTGGTAGGTGAATTTATCCTTTGGTACAAATGAGACAGTATAATTCCCTTCACCAACTTGTTCAATAGCGTGATATTCCTCTTCTCCGTTGTCATATTTCACATGAAACTTAACATTATTGATATTTTTTAAGGGAGGAGATGAAGTGAAATTCATCTGATATTTTTCACCAACCTTTGGAGCAATTGAAGACTCAGTTGCTGAAAAATCATATATTGTAGGACTTTCAATCTTACTAAATGTTATGGGTGCGTTCTCCATGATTTTTCCTCTTAACACTTTCTGGACAGAAAATGTTTCCATAGGAACAAATGATGATGAGTAGTTGCCTTCTTTAATTTCGACAATATCATGGTACTCTTCAATTCCACTTTCATATTTCACGTGAAGTTTAAAGTCATCAACATTTTTCATGGGAGGGTTTGATAGGAAGTCCATTTTGAAAACTTCTCCCACTACCGGTATGGCAGGGTAATAGCTTGTCGAAACATCATATATAATTGGCTCTTCTATCTCATCAAACTCTATAGCGTCGTCCTCAGTTATTTTTCCTCCAATTATATACTGAGTAACGAATGTCTCTATCGGAATAAATGATGTTGTGTAACAGCCGTCGTCAATTTCAGTAAAGTCACATTTTTCACTGTTTCCACTTTTATATTTAATCAATACCTGAAGTTCGTCTGCAGCATTAAGTGGAGGCGTAGTGTAAACGTCCATTTTAAATGGTTCACCAATTACTGGAATATCTGGGTAACATGTTGTGGAAATATCGTAAACAGTTGGTTCTTCTATCTCCTCAAAAAAGTGAGTAACACCGATATTTCGCACTCCGCCAATCATACATTGTGTTTGAAATGAATCCACAGGTTCAAAAGAGGCTCTATAATGGCCCTTACTAATTTCATTAATGCTATGGATTTCCTTATTTCCACTATCGTATAAAACGTGGAGTTTAACATGCTTGACGTTTTTAAATGGGGGTGACGAATTAATATCCATTTGGAAAGTTTCACCAATCACTGGTATTGTAGGGGAGTGTTCAGTTGTAATAGTGTAATCAATTTGCTGCTCGATTTTACTGAATTGTATTGGCTCTTCATTCTTTATTTTTCCTCCAATTACATATTGGGTGGTGAATGCTTCCATTGGCACAAATGAGGTTGTATAGTTTCCTGCGCTGATTTCAATTAAATCGCAGTATTCTACTTTTCCAGTTTCATAATTTACTTGGAGTTTGACATCATCAACATTTTTAAATGGAGGCGATGAAGTCAAATTCATCTGGAATGTTTCTCCAATCACTGGAACAGCAGGAGAGTATGTGGCCGAAATATCATAGACGGTCGGCTGCTCGATTTTACTGAATTGTATTGGCTCTTCATTCTTTATTTTTCCTCCAATTACATATTGGGTGGTGAATGCT
>JAOPJI010054600.1:4290-14379 GCA_027122695.1 Merluccius productus
CAAACGCTACTATATTTCACAGAAAAAACCTTAACTATGGTACACCCCCTTTTGATAAAAAAATCCTCTTCCACGCCCCCCCCCCCCCCCCGCTGATTTGAGGCAAATCCACAGTATATGTGATATATGGGAAGCATGGATTTAAAATGCCTTTTAATGTGACGTTATTATGAAGTATTCGTAAATCTCACTCTCCGCCTCTCTACAAAAACTGTTGTCATCCAGGTAGGCCTAAAACAGCCTTTATGCCTACACTGCACCGTGTTTTAAACAATCAAACCATTTTCATCCATGTTATTAACTACATGGTTAAAAACGGTGCACAGCTCTCAAAGTGTATGTGTAATGGCAGTCCTGGAACTGTAATGGCAGTCCTGAAAAGAAAAACTGCATCCGCTGTTCAAATAAATCCCTAAAAAGTTTCTGTTTTGGCTCACAGTTTCTTGAACCAGGTGTCCTCTATAGATGACTGAGTTACTACAGTGACTACTGGACTCCAGTGCTAAAACGAAAATGTGGAGATAAGTCTGGCTAAGCGAGACTTGGACAGAACCTGTCCTCTGGCCTTGTATCTGGGCTTTCTTCATGTCTATGGAACAGTTGCATCATGGACCGAACTATGTCGGCCCCTCTCCCCCCCTTACTCAGTCACTCCACCAACATTGCAACTGCCAAAAAAATGAATTAAATCAATGAACAATGCAAAATGCTTGAAGAGAAACAGTGTGCCTGTTTCCTGGTGTTGACAACTATGTTATGCCTCATTAGGTGTGAAGGAAAGACTGAGAGACTTCGAGAGAGACAGGGAGAGGGATGGAGAGCGATATGAGAAAGGTTGACTAATTCATAAGATTTGAATCATATTCCAGGTCTGTTTGGCTCATCACTCCGTCTACAGACAAACATCTGCCCTTGTATCCAAGTCATGAAAAAACAAAACACAGAGATGTATTCTCCCCTATATTGGTAGAAACACTGATTCCCTGCTTGTTTGTGTATCTACGTTAATGAGTAATTGAATGACATACATAAACAATTAGTAGAATAATGCATTTGAAAAGTGTTGTATGGGCATGTTTGTTTTATAAACTAGGAGGTTTACAAGGCCTATCTTTACGTTGACATTTATAGCCCCTTAGAAGTATTTATTTGTATATTTACCTTCCAACAAGGAAGGAAGACAGTTCTTGGGGGATTTTCTTTACTTTTATTGCGTAAAATTATACAAAAGTAGCCATGCTTAGATGCTCTATGTGAATTACATGCTAAGGCTATTAAATGCTTAACTCTCTATTGTGAAAACATTTTCGGCAAGGCAAATCTAGACTAGCCTATGTAGCCCATGAAAAGCAGAAGACTTTAAGACAGTAAACTGTTATGCCAGTGATTTTGGATAACAATGTTAAATCAATGTAAAAATGTAAAAAAAACGAATTAAACGAAACAATTTAATATAAAATACCAAAGTTATATAACTGGATTTGGCTTTATTGCACAAACAAGTCACTGTCAGACTACTGTCTGACAGTGACTTGTTTTCCGTTAACCGTAAATCAGTAATGACTCTAGCCACAAGATGCTGCTCTCTGCTCCTCTAAAACACAGTGGGCCAAACAAAGCAAGGGCATTCTCAATGTTATCGGCTTATTTCTCCAACAAACATTTTCCATGAAACAAACACACACACACACACACATGCATGCACACACGCATGCTGGCATGCACACGTGCGTGTGAGCGTGCATGCCGGCATGCATGTATGTGTGTGTGACGCACGCTCACACACGCGGCCGGCACGCTTGCACGGGGTCACATGTACACGAGCATCATGTGAAATGTAGTGCATCATAGCTTGAACTACAGAAAGTCCCGCTTACATAACATACATGACACAGCAGAGAGAGCATCCATCCACAATATTAATCCACACTTCCCCTCCTCAAGGGCAAGGTTGAGCTGTTCAGATAACACATGTTTAGCACAAAGAAAGGCACGCAGGCTGGAGGAAATGTATGATGCCGATTTATTACTCGTTCTGCTATTCAACCGAACTTTAAACAGCAGTTGTATCATTTTTGTTTTCATGTTTGTAATAAAAAACATAAAACACATACAAAATCATACGTGCATGATAACAATCACGGTGTCCATCTTATAGCGGTAGCAATGGACGACGACGATAAATAAATACTGTTAAGAGAAGCGAAAGTTCGGCGGCTGTTTTTTAACTGTTTGGACATAAACACTGTCATTTGTATACACAGCATTTCATTTCAGCTGTTTGGATGCAGGCCCGGCCTGGGCCTCATTGCAGTGAGTTCATAGTTTGCACACAATCATTTATTTTTAGTCTGTTGTGCACTGTATGGCCAGCAGGGATGGCAGAGGAGCAGTTTCACAAGGAGTGCCTGTGATGGGAGCAGGAGGTTTCAAAGGGCACTTTGCTTTGCCTTTGTTTAGGTTGCTTGGTAAAGTGTAGTTTAAACATACTGCGTAATAATTGTAAAGTGAAAGTGTGTGTGCCAGATGAGTCTGACCACTCTTTGCAATTATCATAGTCCATGACAACTCAAAGTCAATAAAAACACCTGGCTTTGCCCTCTTTTTATAGTTCTATATGGCTAGATATGTCAAGGGGCATGCCTACAGGGGGGCCTGGGGTGGCACATGCCCCTCCTCCCAAAAAAATGTGATTGCCACCCCTGCAATCTCTGCATCACTCTGCAAAGGCTGGGTGTTGCTCCAAACATGTCATGTTTATATCATTACAGCAATCAGATTAGCATGCTAGCGCTATGCTAACACTCTTACAGTTCCACTAAGCGGACTGGAGGCCTACGACTCTGTGCTTGAAGAGATAGATTCGCAAGTAGGAGGCTAACGGTTCGCTCTGCTAAGCGCTGAAATGTGCAATAGGACCGTTTACATCCACAGGAAGCCCCATTAGCACCAAACCCCGAGTGAAAAGACTTGCTGTGTGTGAAGGAGGTATTTATTTATATTCTCTCTCTCTCTCTCTCTCTCTCTCTCTCTCTCTCTCTCTCTCTCTCTCTCTCTCTCTCTCTCTCTCTCTCTCTCTCACACTCTGTGCCATTTCCGTTTTCCTCTCTGCAAAATAATAAATAGCCATTGATGATATGTCAGATACATGGACATACAGCATGCATGCATATGAGTGTGTGTGTGTGTGTGTGTGTGTTTGTATTTATGATGTCATGGGAACCCGAAGCTGTGTTTTGAGGAGGGCAGCGTTCAACCTGAGCCAACTGCAGTACATGTAGTTGGCTCAGGTACTCTGGTTGGCTGACCTCTTCTGCTAGGTTGGAAAAACTATTATAAGCATTCCGAGCTTTCATTCCAAGCGCAGTCCGGGCCGGCCGAAGTCATGTCTCTAGGGTTGGGTATCGTTTGAAATATTTCGATTCTGGTTTGATTTTGATTCCTGTGAAACGATGCTGGTTCCTAAATGGTTCCCAAATCTATACTTTTTTTTAAAAATAGAAAAAAAATAGAAATGCCAACACTGATTCTTTGAAACGGTATCAGTTCCTAACAGTGTCAGAACCAATAGGACACCTTCTATAAAAGGAGGAAAACCGTGAATTCATTAATTTAGTCTATAATGGAGACATGAAAGCAGATACAAATTATTTAGTATGTGTTGAGAAAAGCGAACTGGTTTCATAGCCTGACTGGATCGCCTGGCGAGTCGCGACATGAGGCTTATTCAGTCAATGCAAAAACGTAGCGTACGCACATGTAAGTAGTCATCAGATTGGCTTTACTTCGGTGGTTCCACCGTCCGCCATTTCACCACAAATTTGTCAGCCCTTATATTTATGTTGTGCAGCGTCAAGTGTTTTTTTTTAAATCAAATTGGAGGTATTTCCCCCCTTATACGAAATAGTTTTATTGCACTTGTTACATATGCTGCTGTCAATTTTTGATTCAGTCAAGCCATACTTTAGAGCGTTTTACTTTAGACATGATGGCTGCAGCTGGGCAGCAGTAAAGAGGAAAGTTCTCTGCAACTTTTCCGACCACAAGAGGGCGAGACGATTGTTGTGTAACAATCCCAACCCCGTGTACCCAACCCTAGTCATGTGTTAGAAGACTACACTGTATTAAATCTGTATTGTGCAAGATATTTTAATTGAAATTGTTACGCGACCCAAATTGCACATACTGGTGTCTGACGAACACACGCACGCACACACACACACACACACACACACACACTCACACACACACACTACCGGTCACATGTACACAAGCATCATAATCCCAGTTGGCTACACACATATGTGCTGGCTCATGGGAAATGCAGTGCATCATTATTAATACATTTCCCCTCTTGTTTGTGCTTGTGTGTGTGTGTGTGTGCATTCTTCTGAAAATGCAACAGATAAGAACTAGAGTGCTTAAATAGTACTATGCCACAACACACTGTATCTTTATTGTACCATACCATAATACAGTTCATTTCCCACCATACACCACAATGTATTCATCCTCAAGTTATGAACAGCAAATCAATTATGCCCTCCAAAACCGACTCACACTTAGTCAAAAGTTGGGCGCATACCAAATCACGTGAGGCGTGCGGTAGGAAAACAGTGGGACGGATGCAATGTGTGAAGAGGACAGACACATGGGAGGAAGCACAGGACAAAACAGAGCGGCCATACAGCGCCTCGGATAAAGGACGGATTCAAAAAGTCTGTAAAAGGAGGGAAAAAATAATTATTAGGAAAATATGCAAAAAGTCCTCCTAGTGTTCTGCCACAGGGATGGCATTGTGTGTGTGTTTTTTTTTTCTTTTGGCTTGTCGGAGCGTGTCAGTGTCTTGGAGGGGTTTGTCAGATTTTTTTTTTTGGGGGGGGGCGGCTACAAGCCCTCTATTGATGAACTAGATCTAGATTGTGTATGTGTGTGTGTGTGTGCGCGTGTGGGTCACGTGTGTTGTACAGAGTACAAGCCGCCTCGGTTTGTGTCACGGACAGACAATGTGTTGGCACTGTGTCGTCTAAATTTGGGTCGTTCCTATGGACGTACGCTGTGCCATCAAAGACTCCGGACTCAAAAGAAGAGTCACCCGTCGAAGCGGCCAGATGTGCGATGCACACAGCGCTACACAAGTAAATGCCCTGACAACGCTCGGCCCTCAGCCCCGAGTCTTTTAAAAAGCCACCATGAAACCAAAGCTTTATGGAGCACTGTAGAGGTTATGGACCAATCGGATTAACAGCCTCCCAGCTCAGATTTAACAACAATAGGAGTGAAAACAGTTGAGACATGAAGAGAGAGAGAGCGAGAGAGAGAGAGAGAGGGGGGGGGGGGGTGAGAGAGGGAGAGAGAGATGAGTAGAGACAGAGAGATAGACAAAGGACCAGATGTGAACAGTGTTAAAACAATGTTGTGAGATTGTCTTTGTCCGTCCCTCTCTCTCTCTCTCTCTCTCTCTCCCTCTCTCTCTCCCTCTCTCTCTCCCTCTCTCTCTCTCTCCCTCTCTCTCAGACACACACACACACACACAAACACACACACACACATACTCTCTTTCCATCCCTATCCCCCCTGCCTTGTTTTACTTAGCCGTTTGGATTTTTATTGATGCCTCATTCTGCCGCCTGACTCAGCAGAGAAACCAGACAGATTGAGGAGGCGGTCGTTCTCCAACAGAGTACAGCATTACATACTGGGCATAATACCCTGGCAACATCCAGATTTTTTAAATGCAATGATAGGCTTACATGAACATGTTTTTGGAGAAGCGAAGAGGAGTGAAGACCAGGGAGAAGGACGAGGAGGTTCCCAAACCCAGAACCCAAACGAAAGGTCCTGGGTTCGAGCCCCAACATCTGCAGTCTAACCTGCAGGCACCCGAGATGCCCGGATTTTCCGAAATATTCGACAGTAAAGAGAAGACGAATGAAAACGAAACTGCCAGACAAGACTGCCAAACACAACTCAACCGCACCGCTGGCCGTTAAAAAGGACTCACCTTTGCCGCTACAGTCCATTAGAGGCTTGGGGAACATGTAGGTCCGACACAGCGTGTTGACGTCCGTCTTGACCGGCCCCTTCGGAGGTGTCACCACCGTCCCGCTGCTGCCGCCGCCGCCGCCGCCGCCGCCTCCATCCTTGGTGGGGCGGTCACCGCCGGCACACAGCAAGTCCTGGTTCACCTTCTTCAGCTTTTGGCCCCTGAGCGATGGTGGCTCGGCGCACTTGGCGTAGTTGCCCAGGTTGCGGTGGCTGGGCACCTGCAGCGTGCCCACCAGGCTGTCCAGGGCGCAGTCGCAGCTCCAGGGGTTGTCGTAGAGGCGGAGGTAGGCGAGGCGGGGCATGGGCAGCAGCACCTCCTCGCTGGCCGTCCAGAGGCGGTTGTGCTGGAGGAGCAGGGTGGTGAGGTGGGAGAGGCCCGCGAAGGCGCCGTCCTCCACCATGGAGATGTGGTTCTGCTGCAGGTCCAGGCTTCGCAGCTGGGTGAACTGGGAGAACATGTTGTCCCGCAGCACCTGGAAGAGAGAGCCGTGGAGGGGGTGGGGGGGGGGAAACACGAGGGGTTATCTGGCGGCTTTGATTTTGTCGGTCATTAGTTGCTTTCTTTATTTGTTTTTGTCTGTTTCATTCGTTCTTTCTCTCCTTCTTTCTGTCTTTCATCCTTTCATTCTTTGCTTCTTTCATTACTTTTTTCCTCCCTTCTTTCAGACATCTTCCATTATTATTTCTGTATTTTTGTCTTTCTTTCCGTCTTAACGTCGTCCATCTGTATAAAGATTTGCTACATTCATTTCATGTTCAATTATTCTTGGGTTATGTGACCACTCCAAACAACTCAAAATCTTGAACAGATGCTCGTGTTATCAAATTGAAAGGCCCCCAAATGTATACGGCCGAACTAATGGCGTTCAGGTGCACTAGTTTCCAACACAGCTGGAGTCAAGCGTTTGTTTTTTATTGTGACAACTGGTCCAACGGGAAGGGTCATAACCTTGTAGGTTGAAAGGTCAGTTTAGGATCAACAGAGGGACCATTCATGCACGGTGCTCCACAGGTTGTCATGACAATGAATAGACAAACAAAAATCGAACATTAAAAAAAATGTAAACTAAATATTCAGCCAGAATTTTATTTTTTTTTATCATATGTTTAATCAACGTTCAGATTTTTTTTATTTTTCTGTCTCCTCCTTCGTATCTGCATGGCTAACATGTATCGTCTATATTATGCAGTACAGGATGGGCAAGAACCCCACATTTATTTAGTATGAATGGCACTCGGCACTTGGCCAATCACATTATATTTTGGGGGCCATGTGCCACCCCAGACCCCCGCGTGGATTCGGCCCTGAGTGCAGCACAGTTTCCCCCCAGGGCCTCACCTGTATCTTGTTGCGTGACAGCAGCAGGTGGTGTATGTCTTTGGGCCAGCCCTGCATCACGGTGGTCAGCTGCCTGTCCTGGCAGTCCAGGTACTTCTCCCCCGCCTCGACGTACTCATTGCACTCTTGGGTCTGCCGCCGCACCGCCCCGGCCCGGCCTCGACCCCGCACCCGATCCCCATCGCTGGCGTACCCTTCCAGGGCCCCGGGCCGTGGGTGGGACCTTTGACCCCTCCCGGAGCGAGGGGAGCCCCGTCTGGGCTCGGCTGACCGGAGCAGCAGCAGGAGGAGGAGGAAGGAGAAGGGACGCATGGCGATGGGGGTGGGAGGGGGGGGTTGGTGGAGGAGAGGAAGAGGAAGAGGAGAGGAGAGGTAGGGGTCTCTTCCTGGTTCAGGTCAGGGCCTGAGATGTGGTTGGTGTGACGTGAAACAAGGGGCAGGTCACAGCTGAGGAAAGAGAGAGAGAGAGAGAGAGAAGATAAGGGGGGAAGACAGAGACAAACATAATGATAACCTATTGCAAGATATCCATATTCTGCAAAATTCTATGTTTATCGTGACAACAGATGTAGATACGTCAATATCACCTTACTCATCGCTCACAGAAATTGAGTACAGAATATTCAATACAAACCATACACACTCACAGCTGTGAATGTACTCCATATGTGTGGTTACCTATGCTAGGCATGTACTGTATGTGGGACAGAGAAAGCATCATAGAGTCTGTTCAACGCATACAATCTTAGCATAAGACCCCAATGAGTGACAGGGAGAGAGAGAGAGAGAGAGAGAGAGAGAGAGAGAGAGAGAGAGAGCGAGCGAGAGAGAGAGAGCAATTTAAACAAACTTGGCTTTGGTCTGCAACAACATTTGGTGCATTAGAGCATGGCTGGAGGGGCAAGCGTTGAGGTGCACACACACTGACGAGCTATACAGCGATGCTCTGCATGTGGAAGGAATTAGACTGAGAGGTGGAGAGAGGGGGCGAGAGACCAGGGGAAAACAGAGAGAGAGAGAGAGAGAGAGCGAGAGACAGAGAGAGAGAGGAAGGAAGAGAGAGAACAGCAAAGGAACCGAAGAGAGAGATCAGAGAGAGACATCTTATGTTATAATCACATGTTAAATGTATGAATATATAGACAGTGAGATAATACAAATATAGAAGATATCAATGTGTGTGTGTGTCAGTGTGTGTGAATGAGTGTGTGTGTGTGTGTGTGTGCATGGTGATACAGTAAAATACATCCGTCGGTCGGTGCCAGATAAGTTTGCACGCACACATGCACACACAAATTCACACGAAACTCTCTCTCTCTCTCGCACACCCCCACACACACACACACACACGCAGACACACACACGCACACAAACGCACACACATGCACACACACATTCCCACAAACAAGCACACAGACACACAAACACACACATACACGCACACACACATACACACACGCAAACACAGACACAAAGACACAAACAAACACACACACACACAAAAACGCACACACGCAAACACAGACACAAGCACACACATGCACACGCACACACACAAACACACACACACAAACACACACAAACACACACAAACAGAGACACAAGCACACACACGCACACAGACACACACATAAACACACACAGACAAACACACACACAGACACACACAAACACACACAAACACAAACACGCACACAAACACACGCAAACACAGACACAAGCACACACAGGCACACACACACGCACACACACACACACACACACACACACACACACAATGACTCTACTGTCTGTATGCATCATGTGTTGTAAGAGGTAATGAATTGAAGTGCTAAACATCACAGGTAATAGATAGATTTCAAATGTCGACCCGTCACAGGGCGTGTGTGTAGTGGTTCTCTGTCTATCTGCCCTGAAGAAGAGGGAGAAGAATAAGGCGGTGGTACAATCTTACAGTGACAACCACGGCAGTTACTATACTTTCCCCATGCAGATACTGAGGTCTGCCTCGGTATCCTGTGGAGGTCACCGACGAATTGACGGAGATTAAGCTGTTGTTGAAGATGATGATGAGTAAGATCAGGCAGATAATACGTAATCTTGGTTTTAATTCAAGTGGATATTCCAACAACAACACACAAAAAAAAATCAATTTTCTTTTTTTATCTCATCATCTACATTTTTTAAAAGTATAGACATTGAAATAAAACAATTTAGAAACAATCGAAGAATGTAGCAACAAATGAAAAAAAGATAAAAATATAAGATATATTAAAAATAATAATAATGATTTCTAGTTTGCCTTGTTAGACCCTACAAAGGCAAGGTGGGTGGAGTGAATAATTCCCTTTGAATATCTTCTAGTCCGTGCTTTAACTAGCAACAAGAGCACTCCCCTCCTCTCCCCTCCTCTCCCCTCCCCCCCCCCCCTCACCCCTCCTTTCCCCTCCCTACCCCTCCACACCCCTCCTTACCCCTCCATACCCCTCCTTACCCCTCCTTACCCCTCCATAACCCTCCATACCACTCCATACCCCTCCATACCCCTCCTTACCCCTCCATACCCCTCCATAGCCCTCCATACCCGTCCATTACCCTCCATACCACTCCATACCCCTCCATACCCCGCCATTCCCCTCCATAGGCCGGCGGAGCGGGGCGGGCCCCGGGGGGGCCGGGCGGTGGGGGGGGGGGGGGGGGGG
>JAOPJI010054640.1:0-27562 GCA_027122695.1 Merluccius productus
ATGAAACAAAACATTCAAATTTACGAACCACAATACTACGTCACCAAAAAGACAGCAAGTCCAACCAAAATTCAACTTACATTCACAAACACGCCGATTTCGTCTGAAATTTGTCTCTTCAGTGTTAAAGGTGCCAAAACGGCAGATGCAGGTGATTCGTTTGAATCAAATTGCGGAGGAACCGACAAAAAGTGTTACGCTCCTTGTAACGACGTTGAACTCACTGTCACTGCAGACAAGCATATTTATAAGGTTTTAGTTCAAACCAGACACCATGATATAACTCAAACTAGCGATGCAAATGAATTTGCACAAACTAAATTCGGTATTTGTTTATTATTCTAAGTTTTGTGATTTTTTGTGTAGCCATTGTCGCACCTTCTGCTGGTTTATTATCAGCACATACCTCAGTAGGCTTAACCGTTGATGTATCGCCATTCAAGCCTACATCAAACCCAATATTTGAAACTTGCACTCTCAAACATTATCCTGCTGATAAACCTAAGCCAGCTGTCACTACTACCACAACATGCGATGCTACAGCTGGTAACAGTGGAAGCCCTAATTCTTGCAAAACAGATTGCACAAATCTAGTGATCCAAGGCCTTATTTCAGGAAAACCGTACATTATTGAAATTGAACTTCAGTCTACCGCTAATGACCCGGCTGGCTACAAAGAAAAAATACTCATTCGAACAAGTATGAAATAAAATATTAATGTCGATAATATCCTAACTAAGAGCACGCTGATGACAAAGCTTTCCAAACAACCGCTCCAACTACTACAGACTCAGAGACTACTGTAACAGCTATAGGAGGTGCTGTGGTAGGAGATGTTAAAAATGAGCCTAATTGTGAGTATTACGTAAGCCCGGCTGGCAAAAGTACATTCTTTGCAGCCAAATGCAGTGGAACTTACTCATGTCGAGGAAGATGTAAGCAACCAATCACTATCGTAGGTTTGGAGCCGAACACTCAATATGATGTCAAAGTTATCGCAGACAAGGACTATAATGATCATGTGTATACAAATGTCCAAACAAGTATGTTTTTATGATTCGCGCAACTTATACGTAATAGAATTAACTACACTGATCAAATCTGACAAAGTCACGTCAGATGGTTTACTGTTGAAAATAAAACTGGCCGTGGGTGATCCAACGTCTGTTTGCAGCTTCACAGTCAAAGAAAAGAATGGAGAGACCCAAACAGAAGTTTACACATGTGTTAACCCTACTGCTCCAGCCACTCCACCGGTAACCAATAACAACCCGGCAAACATTCAAACTAGCCAAATCTCACTGTTAAAATCACAAGATTTAACAATAGCTAGAACTGCCAAATCTGCAGGTTCTAATGAGCCAGCAACAGGAAGCCATCCGGTTGTAGAAAAAACTGGTACTGACCAAGGAACTGCTCCCGCTACAGGAACGATAGATAGCGGTGGAAACTCTCAGTCAACCGTTACCACTCCAAGCCCAACTACTCCCACTGAATCAGCATTGACAAGATGTGCAGCTCTTCCACCGTGCAATAACATTATGTATCCTCACTATGATGCAGCAAAAACCTACATTATAACGGTCACAGCGATAGGAAAATCAGCACCTACGGAATTTTCATTCGACACAAGTAAAACCCTTGCAATATTTCACGTACTGCTTTGAATATTATTAAACTTTTAATTAGCTCTACCTGAAAACAATCCAGTAGAGTCAAGTAAGGGAATAAACATCAGTATTTTACGAGATGGAAATACTCTCATCGTGACAAATGTTCTTCCATCGACCGTGATGGCGAATGCTAAATGTGCGTGGTCGTTGCGTAACACCAGCACCAAGTCCAAAGCAGTAGTTAAATCTTGCAGGGGACGTGCTATTGACGGGTGCACTGACTTCCAACCATGCAGCGAATTCTCCATCACCAACGTAGAAGACCTTAATGATTATCACTTGACTGTTTACAACTCTAAAGACGCCTCAATTTATGGAGTCGCTGAAATATTCAAAGGTATCAATTTGTTTTCGGTATGATATGAAATTAAAATTAATAGGAGCCCAAAGCAATTCAAAGTCATTCAGTCTTATTTGATTATATTTTTTAATTTGTTATTTAGTTCGAAGAATAAAATAATGTACAAACATTGCATTAATCGAAGATGAAATAAATTGTGTTTAGAATCATTGTCGTGGTTGTCGTGGTTGTTGTGCTTTTGGGTGTCGTTGGGTTCGTGATTTTCAAGAAGAAAAACTAAAAATGCGGTTTCTCACAACTTTTACTAATAAACACTGTCTAGCAGTTACATGAACTATATGCTTTTTCATTTGTTATGCGTCATCAATTATATAAAAATTATATTTTTTAAAACATTTGTAAATCATCAAAAATTACCATATTAAAAATAAGTATTTTATTTTTTTGATCCAAACTCTAGTCGCTCTCGTGCAGCATTTTATTCCACTTTTTACTTTCAAACAAATCAAGACAAAACACTTATGTTTTCGTCTCTTGATTCCAATTCTTAAAAGGAACTAATAAAACTATAATGAATTATATAATTATAATACTTTTTTTTAATTTTCAATCAACAAATTGAATGAAAATACAGTAAATCATACATTAAAGTTTAAACAGTCCATTATTATTGTTAAAAATTCAATTAAAATTCCCAGAATCATAAAGTACTTAAATCATAAAAAAAATGCACAGACGCACTTTTATCGCCGTAAGTTTCAGTCGTCATTTGTTAGGAAAAATTAAGACCGTCTACAATTGGCTAAATCAAGTTATGGAAAAATACAGCTAGGAAGATATTATCAAACTAAGACATCAAATATCACACATACTTCCACGTTAACTCAAAATATGATTTGTAGTATCACTCCCTCTAAACTTTAGAGTCTAAAGTGAGGAGACTAAAAATGTAAATCCGCCAATAATATCTCTCCAAGCCTGCGGATTAAAATCCAGAAATAAAGCCGAAACAAGCAAAAATTTCCGTACGCAAAAACTTAAATCACATAAAATCCTGGGACTATGCGCATATCAACTATTAGTAAAGTTAGCTTTCAAATTATAGTGTTTTGGGTTTCAAGTTGAATTTAGTGTTGAGGTTCTTCATTCCAATGTAAGGGCCAGCTAAAAGGATAGCGACGAGTCCAGCGAAAACCAGCCATTGCAGCTATTTACATGATTACATCATAAAAATTAGTCGATTTTCAGTAAATTGAATACAATAAAAAATATGGATTAATTTAAAACAATTGAGTGAATTACTGCGTGCGAAGAGTATTTTCTGTAGTAGGACGAAGTATCCATTAGAACAAGACGATCATGACCACTCGTTCTCACTGTCTAGATAAAACAATCACTTGATCATCCCCAACTATTTGACTAACAAATTCTTGGTCCATCGACTCAACGGAGTATTTGACAACGGCGGCCGTGACATTGAAAGCTCTCACTTTGGGTTTGGCTTCTAAAACAGTGGAAAAGGACACCTTCTCTCCGGGCAAAATAGTATCCCAGTTGGCTTCAATGGCACCTTTGTGGAAAATGAATTTATCTCGTGTGAATGATTCGTCAGTCAATTTGACGCCCTGTAGCTTGCTAAATGGCCAGTTAACGTCAATTTCCAACGTCCAATAAGTACCCGTCACCGATGTTGTAGAGGGTGTAAATAACGGTGAATGGTACTTTTTTGGCTACCACTGGAGCGTTTATTTGTTTAGTAGCGAGCATGTACAAGGATGATTGTTCATTCGAGTCAACGGCAGAGTCATCTTCAGCTTGCACTTCCTCCTCGCAATACACGCTGGTGATGGCTAGCAGAAGGACGAACAATACTTTTCTTTGTGTAAACTTCATATTTCCAGACTAAAATCAATGAACAATAAGGTATGTGCATTTAGGTTATACTTGTGGTGTGTTTGTGCTGTATTTGTGTGTGACGCGCATGTGCACGATGACAATGCATGCGAAAGATGACTTTATAAAAACTGTGACATATGATTTTTTTCCCATCATAAAACTACAACAATACACTTATGTTATCCAGATATAGTCTTACACTTTGTTTATCACTCTTATTCACATGTGTAAGATAATTTGTTAATTCATGGCACTATTCATATCAATAAGCATTTGTAGATCAGAAACCCCAAATTGTGACGTAGCGTAGAGTTTTATATCAACTTTTAATTGCATAATTTTCAGTATTTTCAATTTGACATGTCGCGCACGCACGTGTGCCAAATATTTCAAAGTCGACCGGATGGAGGGCGAGAAGTTCCTCGAATTGAAAGCATCCTCCAAGATAACCTGCTACATAGGCAGACTGAATGAAATGAGGCATAAATTAGAAGAGCTGATTGCCGAGTTGATCAATGACAGTGTCCAATGGTAAATTTGTCGGGGGGATTTCGAATTAGAGAGTTTAGGGACGAGTTGTTGTCAAAGATTCGACTTTTATACCGTAATTTGTTAGATTAATCATTATTTGTGAGTTGTTTATTTTGTCTGAAATCATGTGATTAGAAATGATCGATTTGGTCGTCAAAGACATCAAAAAGGATAATCTGTTTAGTTTGAACGATTTTGTGGTGGTTCCAGTGGCATACACTCCCGAGGAAGCGACAATAGTAATTTATTAGATTTGCAACAGTAACTTTGATAATTGTTTATTAAGAATTCAACAACTGGTGGGCAGTCTTTCTCAATCGATGCTTCAATCTGTACTAGAATGTTCACGAAATGAATCATTTTTTATTAGTTCCTAATTTGCTAAGAACTAAAGTGGATATTCCTTCTCTGGCCGACTATGATCAGACCAACGTCCCTGAAGAGAATAACCCCACATCTTACGTGGTACTGTGTAAAGTTAGCAACTTGGTTCAATTGTCGTTGTTGTAGAACAAAGCTCAGACATTGAATAATTATCTTGACGGGTGCATTTCTACACTAACGAACTTTCAACTTGTTAACTGCTCCAAAACGAGCACTGTTCCCACCAAAACGAGTAGCTCTTTTATTGCTGTCGTGCACTACAGATTTCTTATTGTACATTAGAAACAATGTCCACCGCAAAAAATGAGGCACATTACCAGAAGCTTAAAAATATATTGCAGCACTAGTTCGTTACCCTCTTGATATATGCTGTACATTTTTTATATTTTCATGTTTGGGGTTTCTCTTTGTCATTTCATTATGATTAATTTATGTAGAGCTTTTATTTACCTTGATTATTTTAATGTACTATTAAATTTTATCATTAGAACGTTTAATTTTATTTCAATTCGAAAAGTGTTCCACTGTTTCTTTTAGTGGTTTCATTTCCATGCAACTCAGTCGGAAGCTAGTTCATTTTCGTTTCAGACAATTAACAAGTTAGCTTTGTATTTTTAATTTGAATACGTATATGGTTGATTAAATTGCTAACTTGGTTAACTGTTTCGCTATTTTTAATACGGCCAATTAACCATTCTAGTTGTTTATTTAATTGGATAATTT
The DNA here is from genome assembly GCA_027122695.1 of Merluccius productus. Classification (NCBI taxonomy): domain Eukaryota; kingdom Metazoa; phylum Chordata; class Actinopteri; order Gadiformes; family Merlucciidae; genus Merluccius; species Merluccius productus. Next base: position 5,509 of record JAOPJI010054640.1, read on the forward strand.
ATTTTGAGCTTTTATTATAATTCGTTTAATTGACCAATAACTTTTCAAACAAATTTCTGAATGGCTCATTAACTTTCTTTTCAATTTGTTTAATCAGTGAGTAGGCTTCTATTTCAATTTGACAATGGGTTAATTTAGTGCATATTTAATTGTTCATTCGTAAGCATTTTTTTAAAATGATAAACCAACCATCTAATCTTTAATTAATTTATTAGTCCATTTTAGTTGGAAGTTGTTAATTAGTTATTATAATTCAAGTCTAATCAGGTTTTAGTGGTATTTGAGTAATGTATTCAAATATTAGAATGCATGATTAGTTATTATTTAATCATCGAAAGAACTTTGGATTATAATTGAAACGTCATTTTTAAGGGACTATGGTTGTGCGAGCTAGAGAACCGATTCATTCAGACTTGCGTACTAGATACCTAACCCAAACCTTCATTATATAAGCCAGACCCGGGAAAAATTCTATTACACAAATGCGTGTACAACGCTAAAAATAAATTTGCGTGGATAACTACGCGAATATGTGCCAGGTCTCATTAAAATTTGTCATGTTAATGCAAGTTTGCGAGTGGAAAAAGTCAGATTTCAAAGGTATAGGATCCTTGTATTAGTTCGTTTTCTCTCGTAGGATGTCCACAAACTCTTTGCAACAACACAATGAAAGAAGATATGATAATATCGAGTAAGGCTGTACAAAATTGTTATAAAATAAGCAGCAACTGCAGAATTCTACGAGGAGGTCAATCACAGCCGACAAGCTGTTCATAACCAGACAAAAATCACTCGTAGATAATCGACTCAATAACACAATTCGTCGGCTAGTTATAAAGCCTCGGCTTAATCGTCGGTTTTCATCAAAGTTTGGTTGTAGCCTATTCATGGCGTTAAACCTGCATTCAACTGATACATGCAGTGTTCAATTAATATTACCTACTAGTATGCCATGGTAAATATTTGTTTCGACTGGAGTAACTAATGATACGACTTAATACTAATTCTCATTATGATTCAGTTAATCTCACTAGTTGCCGTCAGGCCTAAACAGTTACGCTTCGAACTGTCCATTACACCGGGATATTTCAGCGTATCTAATACGTTACATGAGTTTGCTAGTTTTAATCGGTGTCATGTGCAATATGTATTGGTTAGGCGATTAAATGGTGTATATTTCAGGCATAGAATCGGGTCGAATGAACTCAAGCCTAGGATCGCTTGCACTTGACACTAGCAAGTGTCATTCGAGATCTTTCGCTTATCGCCTACTGAGTGAAACCCATACCAAGGTTGTTGTGGTCGTTGACGTTGTGTAGTGCTGAATTGATAAAGTTAGTTTGCATTTGTTAAATAGGGTTAAAGTTTTATAGTAATTAAATAATTGGTAAATCGATTGTCGATCGACTATAACACTGTTCATACTTCTGCTTTACATGTCGACGGAGCCGATGAAAGTGGAACAACTTGGTTCTACATCTGTTGTAGAACCAACTAAATTGTGTCAGTTCGAGGAGAAAAGGTGTGGTCAGCGATGTCACAAGAGCTACAACTATTGCATGAGGCATATTTTGTGTGATAAAGATGCTCCATTTAAGCAGTGTAATTTTGTTACCACTAAAAATAATCAGCCTCTGCCTTGCCCCACTGCAGTTGATATCAACAGCATACAGCCGTAAGTCATAAAAATGTACTGTTTGCCATCTGGTGTGATATTCAACTTGGTAGATATTGTAATAAGCATCAATACGAATTGGGTTTGAAAGAAAAAAAGAAACCCAAGCGACCTTTGACTAAACCCACCCCCACCAATAATATCAAGCCAATTCCTAAGAAATGTCGACTTTTGTATAAAAGTGGAAGACTAGATTGTCGTCTTCTTTTACACTTTGCCAAAAGTAGTTGTCACATTTCATTGTGGTTTCTTAAGGTTGACTTTAGAGGCTGCCGCCAACGATTTTTGCTATAGGGGAAATTCGATGGAGTTGTTGTATTGCAGTGTGTTTGACAAGGACCGGTAAATAATTTTCCAATAAAAAAAGCTCTAATGTACACATGTCTTGCAGATTTGTTGGTGATTTTGAGCAAGTATATGAGGATTGTACCGAAAATTCGATTAATTCGTTGTACCATCGGAATGTAAAATTGAAAAACCAACTAAAAATCCATTCAAAAAACCTCACTAATATAATGCAGCAAATAAAATCCAACATTTGTGACATTCGATTGGTGTACAATTGTGGAATGAACATGTACTTCAACTGTTTGTCAGTTTATCAACAAGGATTGGTCAATTGTTTTTAGTGGGGGAAATAAAAGTGCCCAGTGCATCGCCAAGACCTCTGTCACCAGTAGTACCACAGCTAGCACCAACAAGCCGTTGAGGTGCTCAAATAAAGTATTGGTTGGAATGAGTTATTGTCCACAGCGTACTTGTTATACTTGTCCAAGCTTTACTTCAATGCCACTTAGATGTTAAATTGAACAAAAAGCAGGTGCTTTTTAATTTCTGTAAATTTAAACCCGCCAACGATAACGAACCATGTGGAGACTTGGTCGTTGGAAAGAAAGTAAAGAGATCTCGCAATGTTCACTGCGAAAAACATCAACCAGTGAGTTTAAAAGTGAAACCCGTGGTTTCTGATCCGTCAACATTGCAGCTCCATATACCTCCCAATCAAAATAGTACTGCTACGTTTTCGCAGACCATGGTGTACTCTCAAATCACCACCTCACTACCGACTGACACTATTACTTCTTCTACCAACAATAGCAGTTGGGTGAGAACTGATAAAAACCCCACGAATCAGCCAATCAAGCGAACAACTCCTCCACATATTATGGTCTCTACTGCGGCGGCATCAGCAACTACCGTGAAACAACTAAATCCTCCAAAAACTTTGTATGATGCACGGCAAATCCAATCCACATTGGATCCCGCCTCCAAATTCACACCCAGCAATATGCCTCACATCCTGAACAATGCTCCAATAATCAACCGAACACCTTACATCTCGAATGATTTGCAACAAACCAACCCGACAAATGCGGGTATCATTATAAATAATGACATGAGACGCGTGCCACTTGTGTCCAACCAGCCGAAAAATTTGTTTCCTATGGCGTCCCGTTTTGTTGCCGCTAATGATATCAATGGTTCAATCAATCAGTTTGATCTAACTCAGAACGTCACTTTGAACATGTCCAATAATCATATGCCAGTCAATTTTATTTCTCCAACAAACAACCATCTCATTGTACAACCAAACCTTTTTCCTAACTCTGTTCGAGTTCCCAATCCACAAGGCTCTAGAACCAACAAAAGCAACATCAACTACCCCTTTGTTCAGAACCACTCGAGCGGATCTTCGAACCATTTCATTGGCTGAAGTTACACCATTTACGACTCTCGTTTATAACACCTGATTTATATTGTTTGTGTAGTTATTAGTGTGCGTGTTTCTATGTTATGCGCTGGTCTAAGTGTGTAGTAGCAAATTGCCGCTTTTTAGTTAGTTAAAATACTTTCCCAATGTATTTTACTATCTATATATATGATGGTTAGAATGTGTGACGACGTTCCGTGGTAGGATTAGCGCAAACAAATAATTAAACGGTAGGATGTAGAACCTTTACTAAGCTGAGCAATTCAGAAGTGCAGAATTTTGTCGTGGTGATGACTGAGCAGCAAGTCTCGTGATTAAAACAAAGGCTTTGTTTTGGCGGCAATGAAACGAACAATTAGAAAAGCTTTAGCTAATCGTTGCCTATTTGCAAGGTTATTACCTAAAGGAAATCCCCTTTTAATTATTTTTTAACTAGTACGGTGAATTGCACTGGCGTTTGATGTCACTGCACGCAAAATCAAAAACTCGGAGGATATTATGAAATTTTCGTATTCACCAAGAATAAGGGTCGCCTAATGTCGAAATATGTTTAAAAATATCAATACGCTGCGAGTCGGTCGTCTTCGACATTGGCATGTTGAGCATCCAGAAGGGTTTTCCTTTAAATTCATATCGATACTAGACACCACTAGTGGTAATCGTTGTGAGGAGATTCTGTTTTAATATTGTTGGGTGTTGTCGGTAGATGAAATACACAAAGAGCAGTTGTGAAGTGAACGATACGATATTGTGCTACCATTATAACAAAGTTTATCAGGCCAAATGTTTGGACACAAAGAAGGACAATGACGGCTCAACGTTGTACTTGGTGCACTACCATGGTTGGAGTAAGAAATGGGACGAGTGGTTACCGAAGTCCCGTATTGTTAAGGTGGTTCCCGATATAAGTGAAGTAGTTGCTCCCTACCAAATCAAGTAATTAGGCACAGGTTTCATTTGTTAAATTCTACTCACCCCTCTAAAAAAGGACTCGCCAGTCATCAAGAACCTCGTCAGTTGCAAGTTCTTCTTCGGAGGTGGATTTTCATCGTGTATATAAGCCCAAAAACTGGCCTAACAACAAACCAATTGAATGGTAACATGGGTTTTGTTGATTGGTTGCCAATGTGACATATTTGTAGTGGCTTCAAACTTAATAAAAAGCTACTGAGCATGTTGAGACTAGACAAAATTTTTGTGAGCACTCAATTGGTCAATTGGACAACTGTGGACGAAATCGTTGAGCGATTTTCACTCAACAATCACACAACTGTCCACACGATTTTCCTTCGATATCTCCATGAAATAGTGCAACTAATAGAACCCACCAAACGAGCAACCATTCTCGAATCATCTGTGAGTAGTGGCGGGCAGTTGTCGTTAACTCTAGATGACAATGATATCAACGATGATGCTAAAAAATTTAAATCTGCCGACAAAGTACCAACTCGTAGTGGTGCACCCACACAAAAAACACCAGTAAAGATGAAACCTGTCGTCCACTACTCTAAAACGCCAAAGAAACCAACTAGAAAACGATCCATAAGCAAAACTAATGGTACTACTGGCCGCACACATTTTTCAATGTGCATTGAAATTGATTTAGACTTCGTAGGATTTAATTTTGGAGATGATTTACGCCTCCATCATCAACAACGTCGTTCGTCGTCACCATCCTCCATTGATACACTGCAAGAATATAGTACATCCAGAGCCGATTTCGATGATGTCTCTTCCACCGCGTCCATCACTAAATACATCAGAGTGGACACCTATTATACGGTCCATGAGGTGTTGGAAAGGTTTATCGGCTACTTCAACCAATATTTCTTCAAGTATCTGCTGTATGAAGAGGAAATTACAGTTTACGATGTAATCAATGAAAACCATCGCAGTCACGGCCAATTTCTACCAAGCAAAATATTTGGCTTTACTTATCTGCTGAGATTTCTGTATAAAATTAGTGAACTTCTACCCACTAGTAACGAACTGTCCGCAAAGCGGCTGTATCAATATTCGTTGATATTCAATGATTTGAACGTGTGGTTGGTTAGGAATAGCAGTGTGTTTGTTGGCGAGTCTATTCTGTTCTGTGGCCGTAGTGATAGCTGCCATTCTGTAGCGACTGTCATCTCTGAGAACTGACTTTTTTAAATTATGTTTTGTATTCATATGTTGAGTTTGGTTATTTCTGCGCAAATTAATCATGCAATAGTCTAACAGTTTAACTTATCGTTCCTACTGCGTTTAGCTAGAAGTGGCACCATGTACATTGGACAAAAGACCTACTTTAGAGTTATCAAATGTTTAGTGGATTTTTAAGTGAATTAAAAGCTACTGGTGTTTATCGTGCGCTTATTTTTAAATTTCGGGACGCCATTGTCCTTTAGCTAGCTGCATTAGGGTAAATCAAATTCATCATCTATGTGTGACTACTTTAAAGTATTTTCTGTACGTGTGTGTGGTTACAACTACGCATGTGTGAATAATTTGTTTCCTTGTACAGCTACTTTACACCACTACCAATACACTGAAACCCTACACAAAATCCATTCACTGGAAAATACTTTATTCAATGTTGTTTAATATGTTTGCATGCGTTAGTTTTTGTTAATATTCAAAAAGTAATCCGATTATATAATACAAAATAGCCGTTTTCCCTCATTTACGCAGATATAGTTAGAACATTAAACGTTGCAACTAACAGCATTGGTCGACCTATTTTATATTTCAATACGAAGGGAGGTTGTGCATGATAATGGACAGGTCGATCTTTGGTCTACGTCGCTCAAATGTTACAGCACTAATATTCATTTTGAGTTCCCAAAACTCACCGTTCTTTTATTATATTCGTTGCTGTGGATAAAGTTTAAAATCGGGACAATTTTAAACCCCACAGATAAAGACTATATTTATTTACTTTAAGATAGATACTGCAGCATTTTGATTTTTTATGTCAAAAAGTTAATAATTGCTTTAATTTTTATTAGCTTTAAATTACAACAATCTGTTTAAAAGTTTTTTGAACTCTTCGCGTCATTTGATCTCAATTTAAATCAAACGACACATTCGTTAGCTTCATTAATGGCGAGTTGTTTGATCTTATATAGAGAATTTTGATACTGAGAAATTAGTTCACAATAACTAAGCTAATAAAAGGATTTTCAAAAGGTGATAACCCTCACTTGATTGGTGGAATGCGCGTTAATCTTAGAATACCCAAAATTGTGTTATTCTTCGTTTTAGAAAAATAACCAAAAAATATTTCATGAAATGTAATGAAACTTCCAAACGGCACGGTGCTCCTGCGAGAGTTTGTACGGTTATCACTGTTGTGGTCAATTAATTACTTGTATAATATAACAGCAGAGAATTTTATTGGGCATTAAAGCAAAATAACCACATAAATATGTACAAGAAAGTCTATTGTTTATAAATTGATATCGGAAACCATAGCTAAGATACAAAATAAATAAAAAGGATGACACATGTGAAAGCTTATATTGAGTGTGGAAGCTGTAGCAGTTTCAACCATCGGCTGAGATCAACGGCACCCTGGCATCGTCGACCTCGCAACAATCGTCCACTGACAGCAGAGAATAGGAGGAGGGTTTTTGATCCAACGCAAGCTGACGGGCGTAATACTTTTCAATGGCAATGTAGCCCAGCAACGTTGCAATGCACATAATCCCATTGAGGAAGAAGGAATAAGGCGCGCCAAATTTGTGTACAAGCACACCCCCGATCACTTCGCCCAGTCCATAGCCCAACCCCCAATGGAAGCTGTGCAGGATGCATTGCATGGTGGTTTTGAAGTAGTTGGTGCACTGAGCGTTGACGTAGGAGAGACAAGCAGCCCATGCGGCGGCGGTAGTGAACCCCGGCAGCAACTCCACTACAAGCACCCACCAAGGACTGGGCACCACTGCGTAGTAGAAAAGACGTGCCGCATAGAATCCCAGCGACAAGTAGATCACGCCTTTTTGGCCGAATACCAAAATGAGTCGATCCACGAAAAAGAACATGCTCACTTCAGCCACGCAATTGATTCCGCTGATAACACTGAATAAGATTTGGCATGCACCCATATCCTACGATAAATTTTTAGCACGTGTAAATGAATTAGTAGTATCGTTGAAAACCATTTATAGAGAGTATTCGTGAACGAAAAAACGGTAAAAAGTCGTTACTTTGAGATGCCAGAATAGGTAGGTTTTGATGAACGCCATCTCAAACCCCATCAGTAGAACAGTGAATAAAAAGTACAAATAGGTGGGTTTTTTAATGACTTGCCAACATTCTAGCAGCGAGGCAGTTTCGTCAGTGCTGCCTGTTAATTTGGTGGTGGGTGGTGGTAATTTGGAGTTATCGTTGGGGGTGTCGTCAAAACGAAACCAAAAACACACAAACGTAGCCAACGCCAGTGAAACACCGTACGTGTAGAAACAGGGTTTGTAGTTGATGAGGTCGAGTCTCCGATGAAGAATGCACTTGTGAGTGGCAGTGAGTGAGGCGCCGATGATGAACGCACCAAATCCCCAACCAAGTGAGCCTGTGAGGCGTTGTTTGCCGTACTTGTAGCTTTTATCGCCCAACAACCTCAACGTTAATGTGTCGACAATGGCCAGTGAAGGACAGCCAATGATCGTGCCTACCAACAACAACGTCAATATCTTGCTGAACGTGGCTGACGCATCGATATCGTAAGCGTAGTTTTCACTGGCGGAAGTGTTGGTATCACTCTGCGCGTAGCTCATATCAATCGGCCACGGGTAGCCATTGTATCTGTAGAATCGAGGATAGTAATACTGGAAGTAGGGAGGTTGAATGTTGTTGGAGTCCGACGGGGCTGTTGCGGCGCCTTGAATGACACCTCGTTGGGCTACCCAAGGACTCCAATTGCGTTCGTCGGTTTTGTTGCAGTGTAGAGCAAGAATTTTCTCGGCATCATCGGGCGCTTTGATGCAGGCGATCAACGTGATGAAAATACACAACGCCATCATTGATATGGTGAGAATGAGTTTGGCCTTTCGTGTTCGATCCACAACTACACCCCACATCGGTACTACAATAAAACTGAGAAATGGTTTGAGACCCATCAGCACTCCAACCTACACAATTTATACAACTAGTTTCATTTCACAACGCATGGTTATGTCAATTAAAACTGCTGGGAATGTGACAAATAAACAAACAATCCTACTTCAGTCGGCGTGAGTAACATCTGCTTAAAATGCAACGCCATATATGGGAGCAATGCACCATTGCCGAAGAAGAAGAAAAAGTAAAACAACTTCGACAACACCATCTTTCTGTCAATCGTAAACACTGACTCTCCGCAATTATCACCTTCATCGCTGGAGAGAGTTGCTTTGTTATTGGGGGCTTCAGCAGTGGGTTTATGCGATTTCATCTATTAGCATTTATGCGGGTTATTGTAGGTTTACCACTTTCTATAGGTTAAAATCATTTTTGTGCCACTTTATCGCACTACTCAATGGATGCTCTATTTCGGCTATTGATCCCGAACTACGTCATTTAGCAAGTAAATAGGATTGTTTGATTTCACACTTTGCGACAAAAATCAATGAGGGTGTTCGAAATCAGAATTGCAGTAGTTGGGGTTGTTTGCGTCGGTTGATATTGTGGATCACCAACAAAATCTGCAGTGGGGATCTGCTGAAACGTCGTTTTCGAGCGTCTTCTATTATTGGTCAACTTGTTTGGCTCAATTACTTCCATTAAAGCACACTCCTCTACCACCCTATTAGTCAACCACTCACGCTTGAATAGCTCAGCTCCAATGAAATTATTCCTTAAATTCAAATTTTTTTACGCATGTGCGTAATTATCTACTTATAACTGCTGAGTAAGTTGACGCAACTCCACAATGTTTGTTTCAGCTGGCTCGAAGTCGTTGTCATGCAAGCGAATACTAGAGTCCACCCGATTGATACCCAACTTCATCAACACGCAAGAGTCGGCCACCTTGCTCCAAGAAGTTAATCCACTCCTTTTCAAATTGAGATACCTAGAAAAGCACTGGGATAATGTAGCTTCAATGTGACTCGCTTGAGTGTTAGTGTATGTTCAAAAGGCCATAACAAAATATCGGGAAGTCGAAAAAGAACACTGGACCAAACAAAGTCTATCCATCTTGGCGAGGCAATACGCCACCATTTACAAGCCGAAAAATCTGGCCATCATACCCAAGATTCACGTTCTGGATATACACGAGGACGGGTGAGGGCGACTGAACTTTCCTTTTGATATTATTTTAGGCATGTGAATCCCCATGTGGATAATGTGGAGGTATTTTTGTTGCGCGTACTTTATTATGTTTGAATGCACAGCACACTTAAATAAACCATGAAACAAACGATGAAATAAACAATGAAATCGTTGTAGGCGTGCGGTACTGTGGTGTCCGGGATCGCTCTGTTAAGCAGCATCATTCTGAGGATCGTGGAGTTGGAAAAGCCCGCCAACTTTGTGGATTTTCTAGTTGAGCCCTTGTCGCTGTACTCATTCGAGGGATTCGCGCGTTACCACTGCACTCACCAAGTGTTGAGCAAGGAAAGGTCGACGTTCAATGGCACAAGGGTTCCCAAGTGTCGCCATGTTTCACTGTTGATGAGAGACCAAACCAAGGGGACCAATGGCGCCGCTTGCTTTTGACCTTTAAATTTAACCGATCTTTCAATTGTTGTATAGTATTTTTAATCGCGCACAACAACTGCTAGCTTAATTTCTATATTTATTGCGCTTCTATGTGTCTTACTACTATCTCACATAACCTCAAAGTAAACACTGTGTGTGGAGTCGAAATAGTAGAAAGTCCAAAACTACTTAGAGAACTCTATTGGAGTCTACACAGCTAGAAATGTGCAGTGAAAACCAAAATTCAGCATTGTAAAATTATTTAAACATCAGTAAATGTAAAGTGTTATGAGCACGTTGTTTGTAGTACACAGTCCGACAGAACTAGGCTTCATTAGGTGGCTTCTAGAACGATAGTTAAGAACAAAACAACCACAAACTAACCTCGTAGAGCAGCTGGAATGCAGTGGAAATTAATGGCTTTAGTGGTCTGCCTCTCACACTCATCACCGGCACCTCGTCCTCATTATTGAAAAACTTTTCTAATTTGGATGAGGGCGGCGACGCCCTTTTTCTTTTTTTAGGAGACAACTTTTTTCGGAAAAATGTTCTCACAGACGAAGACAATTTTTCTATGGCTGCATTGTAACTCATCTTGCATTTGGAGTATTTCATGGCCAAATATTCCATAAATACCCAGCTCTCCTTGGGCTTATCGTCACTACACAACACACAGTTTCAATTATCAACATATGCCCGCCTTAATAACTGCAGCGCACATCTAGTTACTTGATGTATTGGTCTTTTTCGGTGTCTTGCACGCTGTACTTCCGTGGTATAACAAAAAAATCCATGTTTTTAAATCTCTCTTGAAATGCGCACTTCAGAATTTCTAAACTTTTGACTCTTGTCTTAACAGCAAGTCAATTGATACAGTAGCACAACTATGGCAACAGAAAATACTTCCAGTGTTAGATTGGGGATATATTGACGCGTTTTTCCAACAGCCAACAATAGGAAGCAGTTTACTTGAGAAGATTTCGAAGGGGTGGTATAACAATTCGAGTTTGATCGATCCAACATTTGAATGAGTACTTTGTCGAGGTGGTACATTAATTCCGAGCTGATTTGTGGCTGATTCCTATTGTTTATAGACCTTGGCAGTGTCACCACATTACCAACCGACAAACAATCAAGTAGTGGTTACTTGGTGGGAAGTTGATCGAGTAGAAATTTCTCAACTGGATTCACGTTGACTTTGTTATCCAACGAAACATCATGGTTGTTGTTGTTGTTGTGCTGCATCGAGTCAGCATTATCCTTACCACCCACAACGAAAGAGTGATTAGTTGGGGTGTTGTTATTTGTCATTCGATGATAAAGATCCCAATCTTCCAAGCACTTTTCGACGTATCTCCTGCATATGCAATAGTCGCATGTGTTTTTGCACTACAACAATTGTTATTAATCGGGGTAGTAATAGGTCGTTGTTGTTGTTGTTGAATAAAAGTGAAAAAGTCAGCTACTTGGTCAAGCTTTTGATTAAAAAATTTTGCTATAAATGAATGACGACACCTATTGACCGCAAATTCAATTCATTCGGGCGTGCAGCCGGCTAAATACTTTGGGTTTTCCACGTAGGTAATCATGTTGACGAGGGCGTCGATTTTTTGCTCGCAGTGACGAAAATCTGCGTTCTACAACACATGTGTTACACTGTTAACCAATTGATTTGAAAATACGGTTCTAGTTTCTTGCGATTGGTTTTGCACACGTCGTGTTAGTGACATCATCAAATCCCTGTCATTTCTAGAGCCATACCATGATTTTACACTGAAGATGGCTAGACACGAACTTTGAGTAGTAGAGACGACAGTAGGATTTGAGGCCATCTCTCCCTGCCCTGCCACTCTCTTGGCAGTACGCTTCGATCGAACTGGCCATGTTCCAATGCGCTACAAACCTATATGTTGCAGTTCATATTTGAGTTGTCATGGTATTTCGTCACCCACCTCACATCAGCCTTATCCACCCCCATACCAAAACTAATGGTGGCCACAATAATGTGAATATGGTCGGTTATCCATTGTTGTTGGATGTCTTTTCGTGTTTTGGGGGTCAGCCCTGTGTTTTAATTCGTTATTCAAGTGATTTTATCTGTCACTTATTCAAACAATTCACATGATAAATCCGGATAAGATGTGTCGACAAAAGTGTATACCCGAATGGTAGGATTCAGCTTTGAAACCATTTTCACACAGTGTATGAGCTATCTCGTCGCACAAATCTTTCGTCCTGCAATAGACGATTCCGGAGAGCTTATTAGTGGGTTTGGCAAATGAAACTTTTTCCTACAACTTCTAATCGTACCTTTAACATTCCAATAACAAACTTGGGCACTAAGTCTAGCAACCAAACCAATAAAATCGACCAAATCTGCCATTTGAGATTGGTCGCCCAGCAACTCTACAAACTTAACATCATAAAAAAGGTTCGATCTGAAGCAGTGCATGTGGAACTGCTCCATGTTCTTCATTTGCAGCAGTGTGGTGATATCGCTCGCCACTTTTGACGTGGCGGTGGCGGTGACGGCCACACAGCAACAGTTTTCGAGTTTACTTCTGAGCCTTCCGATATTCAAATATGAGGGTCTAAAAATGGCATCACAATTTTTGTTAGTCTAAGCTCCTCGACTTAAATGCTTTTTGCGTGTAAAATTAACAAAATAACTTTATGTCACGGTGGAAACTACAAATGCTGGCAAATTTCGATCCAACATTTAAAAATGCGAAAGCGCGGGAATTATGCAATTTGGAAACGTATCAAATCTCACGCATTCTCCCGCGATTTTATGCCAATTTGCAAAGCGCGCGGGGGTTAACTGACTTGAACGATCAAAATCACCTAAACTCGTGCCCCCAGTTCGACACGCAATGAGCTTCGTCCACCACCAAATAGCTCAGCAGCTTCGCGCGCGACAGCCCAACAAGAGCCTCCTCCATCGCCTTGGTAGACGCCATTTCTGGAGTGATATAAATAAACTTTAGCGATTTGATGTCTTTTGTGGTCACCGAAGTATGCTCAAATTTGTTAGGTGTTCGCGAGGATTTTTTTGTGAAAAAGTCGTCAAAAGGCTTTGTTTCACTTTTCACTCGTATGTAATCGTCAAATATTTTTTTCCGCGTCTTCATCGGAGTCGTAGAATCCACAACAATCGCATTGATGTCTCTCTTCTTTAAGTTCGATACCTACGTCGCTCGTTGTAGCGTCATTAACACCAGCGAAAATAAGCCAATTACCTGATCCTCAATTAGAGAAATGAGAGGCGAAATGACAACGCACAAACCGTCTTTTGCCATTGTGGGCAACTGGTAGACCAATGACTTGCCGCCGCCGGTGGGGAACAGCACAAGAACGTCGCTTCGGCCTTAGTTATTTGGTGGAATGAGAACGTTGTTGCATTTACAAGTGTGACTACCTTTAAAAACGCACTCTATGGCGCGTTGTTGCGCTTCGTTGCGGTAGTCTGGGTGTTTGAATACGTGTTGCAGAGTGTGCAAGAGTTTCGAGTCGTCCATCTGGCATGTTTATGCGTGCGCGGGAAATTCCTATAATAGTGCTGGCGCCATATTTTGGACAACTTGTTTTTTCCTAATGATTTTTTAAACGTGCGTTTGCAGTGTATGCATTTTACGCGAACTGCGCTAGTTTGACAAGTTTTGGCATTTTTGCGATAATGCGTGCGCATACCATCGGTTTTTGTATTGATTCCAATATTTCTGAATATGATTATTATTTAAAACAACGTGTAATTAATAATTTAAATAATAGATACAAATGGTCTTTTAGACGCACCATAATTGTTTGGTTACGAACCATTGTCTTTGAGTTTTCAATTTAGTGTATGATATTTATAAACTACACGTATCACTCTGCAAGTTTTGAAAGTTGCCTTAAACATGGCGTTTCGGCTATTTTTCGTAAAATTTAAACCGACAAAAATTGTTGTTTCGCGTGTTTGTTTATCGAAATTTGCACACCAAATAAGTCCTCGTATTAAACATTTGTAATTGTTTTAGCAATTCGAATGATGAATTCTGCCATCTCTCAACCACGTATAGTACAAAGGCCCTGTATTTTTCGACGTTTTGCCACAACAACCCAAATTGTTGGTTTGTTCACTCCGACGTTGCGCGCTCTTAACTCAGTTTCGCACTAATCCACACCATTTTTAAGTTCTTGTTGAATCAACTAGAACTTACTAGAAATTCGTGACACTTGCAAATTTTACAGAGAATCAAGTGTTATTATAAGGTAGTACCAGAACAAATCATGTACAACGCTCGGACGACGAAACTTTGACCAGACTTTGGTGAATACTCGCAGAAATTACTTAAACTGGCATAGTTCGACTTAAATATACTTTTTTTAAATTATGTTACACTAATTGCTATTCATGCAAACTTTGAAGAGTAAATTGCGCGAGACGATGCGTTTTTGTCCATACTGTGGTTTAATCAAACTAGGAAATAAAAGCTGTGAATGCAAAAAACTGTAACCTTGTATTATAACGTCAAATGAGATTTATACCAAAAATAAATAATGAAGGGATTAAGTAAACTTAATCTTTGGCGCGATATAAACTCAAAAGCCTTTGATCTCTTGCACACACTAGCGTAGTGAAAGTTCCAATGTAATCTCTGCATTTTTGAAAACTGCCCTATAAAGCAAGTGGTTCTGTAAACCAACATAATCATTCACTTATGAGCTGCTTACACTAATCGGCTACTTGGAGATTATTTCGACGGTTAAATTGCCTGGTGGCTACGTCGTTCTAATTGCACTGAAACAATTCAAACTTGCGAAGATGGTAAAATTGAATCGTTTAAGCACGCCAAACTATAATGAAGAGACTGATTGAATTCATTGAACCAACGAGTGATCCCGAGAAAAAAATTGGAGAGTTTTAATCATAGCTCAGTCGTAAAATACTGACCTAGAGACGCGAAAAGGATTGTTGGCGATGACCAAGAAGATAGAAGTTGTGTGCACAAAGGTAACCGGAACTATTATAACCCTTACATTGCTTTTGCTGGTCGGTTGGACGTACTATGTGACAGTTATACTCATCATAGCAGGTAAACTATGGTTATTACTGCAACTAGCATGTTTTTACACAACCCCCCGATTCAGGAACAATAAAACAGCAACCTGTTCAAATCGTCGTTGGGATTATCTACCACACACTACTGATTTTGATGGAGACCTCTCACTTCCGAGCGGTATTTTGTCGAATGCTTAAGCCGCCAACGGCAGTAGTATGTTAATGTTAACAATTCGAACTCAATGTTTCTAGTTTTCGGTTGCTTCCACCACCGATGTCGAGCACAGCAACCCGACAGATAATTTATCGCTCAATGGAGACACGATAAAAGTAGCCAGCCAAATAGAGGTGTTCCATATAACAGACGTTTGCTAGAATAGAGAGGCGTCAATCATTCAAAAGTACAACATACGTCAGCGTATGAGTGATGGAAGTAAGTATAACTTGTTAGGCAATAAAACATACGTTAGACATTGAGTTGACGCTTGAATAAACCCCAATCAATCGTTGAATACGCGCCATTTACTTAACTCTTAGACATTAGAATATGTCGTATTTGCCAAATTATCAAGCCGGACAGATGCCACCACTGTAGCTATTGCGGACAGTATAACTAGTTGCAACAATAACAAACAATGTGATTTAGTTGTGTTCTGAAAATGGACCACCATTGTCCGTGGGTGAACAACTGTCTCGGATTCTACAACTACAAATATTTTGTGCTGTATCTAGGCTACGCTGTTATTTATTGCGCATTTTTGTCCATTTTGTCGTTGGTTGTATTGCTCAACCGAAAACTGGTAACCGATTGCTCGTGTGTGTGTGTGTAGTTCATGGTGTATTCTCATTTAGTACACTGCTTTTGAAGCCACGACTTCGCAGCCTTTTCAGATATACATTCTGGCGATATTGTCCATTGCATTCATGTTTGGCGTGGTGTTTCTCGAATTTTTTCATTTGTCGTTGATTTGGAAGAACCGAACCACGCTGGGTATAATATTGCTAAACTTGTTGTTTGAACTCACAGCTGGCATAGAAGAGTCCAGAGCGTCAAACTTTGTCGACGGTATCAAGATAAGTCCCTACGACTACGGTCCGAAGGACAATTGGATTCAGGTGTTTGGAAAGAATCCCCTTTTGTGGGGTTTACCGGTGTTTAGCAGGTAATCGTGTGAATTTGTTTGTCAACTTAACTTCAGCTTATTCACAATCAAACATATATTAACGTTAGGAGGCTGTGCCAACTAGAGTGTTGACAACTAATCGAAATGTTCATTTAGCGTTGGCGACGGACTCCAATTCTGCGTCGCTACCAGCAACCACCACCCATAAAAACGTCCGTCTGACTCTCCAGCCCCACTCACACTGTACTATAGACCCTCCATCGGAAAAGGCGGCGCTCTGCCATGCAACATAACAAACTTATAAAATGTTTTTGTAGTTTTTATATTTATATAGGTGTGTTTTTAATTAGATAGGGGTTTCGTGAACCTACGTCGAGGTTCGTCTTTGCTAGTTTTAGCGCGAGTCCATTTCTATGGAAATAAAGGGTACCAGGGGAGTTTGAGTTTGGTGATCTTAAAAAGGAAGAAGATCGACCCACAGAGGACGCACACCGCGAACAGTTCATACCCTACAATGTGCGTGTTACATCTATGATGGATTGTGCATGCGCGGGGCTAATATTACCCGTTTTGAATATGCCCTGAATGGACGAAACTTGCTGTTTGTCTGTTGAACCTCTGCGGTTGCTGATATCGTTTAGCATGACGAATGCGACAATAATGCCGGAGTCTAAATCGACAGTGAAATGAGGGCGAACTTGGGGTGCATTTACATAGTATAAATAGAGTGACGGACTCTGCTCCGTACTGCTGTCTCATATCAGGACTAAATAAGCCCTACACAGAAGATTAATTACATAAAGACACATGAATTGTTTCAGTAAACAAACAAGTTATACTTGAGGACCGGCAAAGGGCGACTTGTTTATGCGGTTCAACATGTGTCCAGAGAACATTAACGATACAAAAATCTAAACAACGCAATCAGCGTTGATTGGCCACTAGCAGCATACAACGGACGATACAGCCCACACTCTTCTGTTATTCAATTTGGCCAGCATACCACGGAAGTGGTAGACGGCGAACCCCACAACTCCGACTGTCATTAACATCATCAAAAGTGACGTCAAGTTCACGTCTTTCTTTGGTTTTATCTGCAAATCATTGATAATGTGAACGTCAACACACACACACACACGCATATATATATATAGGGATTTACATCAACTTTAGTTCTTTGTTTGACAAATTGTAACAGTGATTGAAGTGACGGTGTTGACCTATCACAGTTGCAAACAACCATTTTCAAAGGTGTAAATAATTCATTTACCATCTGACATCAAAAACATCCTTACGAGAATAACCCCCTTCAGAAGGGTAATGTATGACGAGTGGAAGCAAACTTAATTCATTCTAAACATCAATGCACCAACTGAACGAGCATAAAATGTTGTCTACTTCCGAACAAAGACGTTGTACTTCAGCGTTGTCATAGACTGTTACGAAAAAGATATTCTTATCATACTTTCCTTTGCTGTATGAATAGGCTATTGTATTGAAATACTCGAACATCAAACTAAAAGTGTGTCATCACAGCACCACTCACCACTATCAATGGCACCTTATAGGCGGTGGGATTCTATAACCAACAAGTCTATAACTCACGAAAACGCTGTAATTTCGCGAAGCACCGTGGATGTAGTCTTTGAGCGACTTGGTGTTCATTTTCATGACTGGCGAATTCTTCGAGTACTCCAACAACTCGTTGTACCGATCGTCCACTTTTTCGCGACTCTTGGACGTCGCTCTAGTGCATTCGCTCACCGGAACTAACTAGAATTACACTTGACATTGAGTTGAGTTGTAAATGTACTGTCTGTAAGGTTAGAATGAACACAGCAACGCTCAAAATTCCCATCGTCGTTGATTGTGCGATAACGACCGAAGTTCAGTTGCATATTCTCAATTCTTTTGGTTGGGATTGTCGTTTGTAGATGAAGTTAAATACACGTGAGTTGATTGTTCTTTTGAGATTCTGGTAGGATGCTATGTGCTTTGCAGATCTTATAGAGACAGATTTTCAGTTTCATTTAGTTATGACGTGTCAGCGTTTAATCTCCCCAGAGTGTCAGCTGGGGGTGGCGTTATATTTATGCCAAACCGTTTCGATTAATTGCATTTTTAAAAATATTTCAATGTATCTTATTGAATTTAAATATTTTAAGTGACAATCAAATTAATCCTTTATTGGATGATGATAATACTTTGGTGTGCCTCTCCATATGCACAACATTAATCAGCGACTGGTTTAGAGTATTTAGTTGTACTGTGACCTTCTAGTCAAGTAACACATCAAACTACTATATTTGACGTTCCTAGTTGTTTATTTGATGGAGACAAATGTTAATCACACTATTCCAGAGTTCAATTGATCAAAAATCGGTCAAATAGTATTTTTAATCAATTCAATAAGATATTCTTCAAATGAATTGCCCATTTGTAAAATTTAATCCAAATATAACTTGTATATTGTGCGCAAGCGCATTTAGTGGAATGTCTTAATGGTCTTTTGTTTGAATGATTAATGGTTAATGTGCACCAAAATTTTTTATCATCCACTGTCGCAGTTGTCCGAAATTCTACTCGCAACCGCTCACCACAATATGTTCAGCTAACTTTGATAAATCGCGCGCATAGCGTTTGCCGCTCAAACTAGACACTGGTTCGATTTGAGCCTTCACCAACAGCTGCCTGACAATGCACACTTCTCGCCACCGTGCCAACGACACTGTTGGTTCGCTCATCGAGCACGTGAAAGAACTCTCAGAGAAATCGGGCATTCCGCTCGATCAGCTGTCCACGCCCAAAAAGACGTCAAAAACTAAACGAGTCTTCGAGCACCACCAACTGCAGCAACTCAACAATGACCCCATGTTCGTCGAGTTGGCAAACTACATCAAAGAGAACATCGCTGAAGAGTG
Organism: Merluccius productus; assembly: GCA_027122695.1. Lineage (NCBI taxonomy): Eukaryota > Metazoa > Chordata > Actinopteri > Gadiformes > Merlucciidae > Merluccius > Merluccius productus. Next base: position 24,644 of record JAOPJI010054640.1, read on the forward strand.
CGTGATTGCGGAGTCGGTGCGTGGAAATTATGAATTGCTTTCGAAGATGGGCATTTTGGAGATGGAGTCGCAGTCGTTGGCCTTTGAAACAACCGCAACCAACTCCAATGGTGACCACAATCGCTACAGTGATTACAGCGTCGAACAGTTGAAAGAGCTGATTGCAACAAAGAAAAAACAATTGGCTGATTCTAGAAATCAGTGTGAACTCGTGAAAAAACAAAACCACCTATTGGACAATCACCACTCGCAACTACTTCAAGATACACTGCTTGTTGATAACGCCTACGATCAACTAACCAATGACGATGAGATTGTCGCAGATGACTCTCCTTCGGTGGCTGACCATGAAGGATTTTCCGAGTTGAAGTCCAATCTTGAAAGCTATCGCAATGATTTGGTCGATAAGGTTGCTATTATTCTGGAGCCGATGAGATGTGCCCTGAAAACAATCACCTCAACACCCCAAATGGACGTGTCTTTGTTGCAAGTGCTCCACGAGGAAGGTCTGTTGAACAGCACGTTGAACAACAACGGCGAAGAAACTCTCGTCCACAGTTATGGAGGCATTTTCAAAACACACGCCCACATGAACCAACAAATCAATAAACTGTTGGCTGTGCTTTTGAAAAACGTTGTTCCTTCACTACTCAACAAGTACGCTGTCAGCGGTGAACACACTCAACACGATGAGTTGTTCAATATCACGCGAGCAATGCCCAACACCAATACCACATGTGGTGATCACGACTCTCAACAGCATCGAACAAAAGATCGGGATTATTTGATCAAAAGTTTGTTGTCCTGTTTGGATGGGAGCACTCACAGTGACCATGATACGAGCCGTGTGGAAGATCGGAGCAAGTTGTGTTCCTATCTGAGGGATTATTCAAAAATGTACCCTTATACTGGTACAAACTATTGCTTTGATTGTAATAAGGTACGCTGAACTCCAATACAACACGTTGGTGAATCAAGCTGAGGAGATTGGATACCTGGAGTTGGTCAATTTGATCAATTCCCAAAATGTCACTTTTTGGAAAACTCAACTGACCAAATTGTAATTTTGTGTTCTTTTTAAAGCAGGACTGTTTATGCTTTTGGGTAGTTGTAGGAAGTCGTCTCGGGCCGTGGACCAACTAAGAGACGAGTTGCATGGGTTTTTGGTTTTGAATCTGAAACCGTATATGGAAGAGAAAATGAAGTATCGAGTACTCTGGTCAATTAATACAATTTTACTTTTAGAATATGGGAAATCAAAAAGGTTGATATCGTCGCCAATTTGATCGAACAGGATCTCCAACCTCTTGGACCGATAGCGAATTATGTAATGACTATGGAATCACATGAAAATATCTGCTGATATAGTTGAAAGGCGCCTACTCAAATTTCAACAAACAAATCGACACCTACACCAACATGCTCATTCAAAAGGAGGACATGTTGAAAGGCTGTGCCAACCAACTAGAGAGAATACTCGTTATTCTGAATAGCGGCGTTTTGAAATCGGTAATTTTAAACGCCCGCCAACTCCCCACGCAACAAATGTTTAAATCTACTGTCTAGGTGTCACTAGACGACATTAATCTTATTGTATCTCAATACTCCGCAGACATTACTCAAAATACAGGTAACACAAAGCAACGCTCGTCATACATTGTTTGAGTTCCATCAAGATATAACTAAATGGACATTGTTCGAATTGGCCATCAATTATTTGGGTAGGTTAAATCGCGCACAGTCATAGAGTTGTTATTTTCCTTAGCGTCACTGTACAATGCCAAAGACAATAATATGATTGCCACAGACCAACCACAGTTGATGACAAAACTCATTGAGCTCATTAAGAAAGACGCCGAATTACAAGATCAATTGACAAACGAAGACAACACTTCATTGTATTACTGTTCGAATACACCCATAACACATGCATATCTGTAGGATCAGAGAAGTGCTCAAATTCGTCGATGATATAAAACTCGAAGAAATAAGCAAGCAAGCCAACCACAGCACTGATGGTCTCAACTCAGTTCTACCCCATGTAACACCTACCTTCTAACAACTAACGTACATTGTGTTGATGCATGTATGTATTTTAGGATATGCTCGCATCTTTAAATAGACACAACGCTGTCATAGAGGAGAGTGAAAAGAAACTGTACGACCAACTGAACGAAATTTCGACCAAGAAAAAGGTTTGCTGGCTCTCTGTTTTATGTTGTTTATGCAATTTTTCAGATGTTGGTCTCCGATAAAAAGATTCAAAACACCCGCTCCGAATTGTTGAGATTTTGTTTAGAGTGTTAACTCTCTTTGATTTATATTGTTACTTGCCACATTGTGACACTGCTGTCTAGCCATTTACGTCTAATTTCGCGCATTTGATTATTATCGCAGTTGCAGGTTCGACTCATTTCCCTAATTGAGACATTAATCAATATGACAGCGCTTGACCCCCAAATAGGTTGGAGAGAATGGTTGCAAAATGGTCGGTTGATCGAATTGTTTTTACGGTGTTGTAATGGAAGTTATCAGAAATTAACGCAAACCTTCATGTAAGCGAGAAATAAAGCAGTTTCGATCAAATTGGATTGAAAATCACAACGAGCTCCCGCGCCAAAAAACTCTTGCAGATACGCGCGCATTGAAATATAAGTGGAGAGTTTAAAATCCTCAAATTTAGAATGTTATTGACGTGATGCAATTGCGAATGGAAATGTACATGACGGGGCGGCTACATGCAATATTATAATTAGCATGAAATAACCAAAGTTGCAGCGTGAAAACGTAAATTGGTTAATTTTCCAATTGTCTTTATTGATGCATATATTAAAGATGAACGGGGTAATGTTTACAAAAGGACGGTAGATAATCCCTTAATCCGACGCGCATTAAAATAAATACAAATATGATGAAATA
>JAOPJI010054681.1:0-27408 GCA_027122695.1 Merluccius productus
AGATTTTAACAGGGGGTGCGAAATCCGCTCTTTAGGCCGTAGGGGGTGCGGGACCCAATTTGAATCGGGAAGCGCTGCTTTACAACATCCGTTGCTCTTTTAAGAATCAGTCTAGTTAATAACTGCATATGACTTTTTATTTCAGGCGTATAATTTTGTCTGATAAACCAAGTGTTTTTGTATGACAATTTTTTCAAAGTAGGAGATAGTAACACTATACACCCCTTTCAGTTGTTCATTACTAAAAGTAGCATTCGGTCAATTTGAGATTTTTTCCACTATACAAAGATTTGAAATTTTATGAAATATTAATAGTTAAGACTTAATTAGTCTAGTTTCATTATTTTATGCCACCATGAAAAGCGGTATTAAAATTATCCAATCTCACCAAATTTATAGATTAAATTAAATTTAACACAGGCCGTTCATTTTTTGCGATATTAACTCAAAAAGAATTGCCGACTCAACAATAAAATAACGAGCTGCGTGCGCGCCACATTAAAAACTAGTATTTATGGTAAACTTGAATTAAACTTCTCTTAAAAAAATAATCATTTTTACTATATAAAATAATTTATATCTTTCAGAGTTGCCCTGAATTAAACTAACGCGCTATATCAGGTTATTTAGATGATGAATGTACAACTTAAATGTCGAATATTAAAAAAAGAACTATCCAAGTTAATCCAATCACGATACTCTAATGCTTCACATTTCTAAAGTAGCGCATTAGGTAATGTTCGATATTTGTTTTTGCATATATAATTAGCATACATCAAAAACGTTAAAATAGTGGGAAAAAGAGTTGCATATACGTACTGTTGCAAAAACTCACGGACACTCCTCTTTAAGTAGAGGTAGATGAAGGCGACCAACTGCATTAAAAGATTGATAAAATATAAATGGTCAACTATTGTGAAAATATATGTGAATCACTAGGAGTCCATCATCCAGTGCAACAATTTTTTCCTAACTGCGGAATATTCAATCACAAAATTGCAATTAAAATCAGAGTTATTGTGTTTAGTTTAAAAAGTTGCATATTTCCTGTAAAATGCACTGTTTTCGTGGGAGTTAAATGAGCAGTTTACTTGATGTGATTATCAAATTAAACACTGGCAACATGGTTTGTTATTTTATTCAAATTTCCAGTAAATACAACACATAAAGGGGCGTATTTTTATAAAAAATCGCCAACATACAGTGACACCATTCGAAATCATTAAGAATTGAGCTATTGACCAAACTGCTTACACGCAAGTAGAAATCGAATGAAATTGTTAAAATACAGCTAAAAAGGGTTACTGCTGGCGTTATATAAACACCAACTTTCAAGTGGAAATATTGGCCTGTGCGTAAGTTACAGCGTCTTGAATCGTGGGGAAAATAAGCGAGATGGAGCGCGATTTGAGGTTGTCATAGATGGTACCTAACAGAGTTGATCGGCTACAGTTAGTGGGTCATTGTAATGGATCACTTGAAGTACAACAGAAGTAAACAATGGTGTTTCTTGACTCGGCAAACGCAATGAGCTAAATTTCGTTATCAACGCAACTTTTCAGACGCAAAAACTTTTTTAATAATGTCGTACGAAGCCATGTCAACAAAAGAAATGGAGGAGAAATCGAGAATGAAATGATAACGAGAAACCGACTCTTGTGATAGATCGCCCGACTCGAGTGTCATCTAAATACAAAATTTAGTTGTCGTCTATTTGATGGAACTGTGTACATCAACACAATTAGATTCGGTGGGTTTTAAGTTGACGGTCTGTCTGAGATGACTGGTGGTGAGTTGGTTGATAGCAGCATGCGCTTTGGACATGAACGTTTCATTGTTGAGGTAAAACAAAGGACATTTGAATGAGAATATTGAGACGTTTGCGAGATGAGTTTTTGTCTATAGCGAATCATTTTGGCGACTGTTAAACGCTGGATACTGTGTAAAGTTTGCTGTCCTTATAGACGTCATCGTTGTCAATGGGCACCAGAGTGACAGAGTGAGGTCTAACGCAATGATTAGACGCAAACATATGCTATAGTTTCTACTTCATTATGTTGTATAGATAGGACAATAGACTGAAGAGGATACTTATACCAAGTCCGATTTCTGTGCCAATGAGAAAAACAGCCAACACGGTAATGATCCATATAAACTGAAATGGCGTTAATACACACTGTGTGACAGGACCAAACTTACAAATTCTCTTTTTGATAACCTCCAGTACACCTTCACTTGAGTGACTCTCATAAATATCGGTACTAACGCAGATATCACGATGGAAGCTAAAATTGCCTAAAAATACACCACGTTACAATTGTAAATCGCAATCTATTGAATTTAAGCTTGAAATAACTCTAAAATCGCCAACAAAACTATGTATCACTTTTGGGAGATGGAAAAACAGCTTCGATGCAAAAAGTAGCACAACCACTATGACGGAACTTGCGACAAATGAAAATAACTACAGAGTTGCAGCTAAACTTTGCATAAAGCCGGCAATGTTGTTACTTGACTGTCACCAATATTCGAATGGACCATTGATCGTGCGAGAGACGATCCAGCAACGTAGCACTGGAAAAACGAAGAGATGATATTGGCGAGACTCAAAGCTAGCAATTCCTAGAAGACACGAATAAAAACTGTCGATAAGAACTCATTTGACAGTACTTGATTGGGTCGAACTTTGAGTTCGTCCTTTTCGTTTTCTGGAGTTGAAAGAGACAACGGCTGCCTTCTAGCCACATTCTGAGCATACAACTGCTTGGCTATTGAGACATCCACAGCAAAGGTGACAATCGCGATAATTACACCGCTAGCCACTATATCGGGGAATACTCTGAAATCAGGCATAATTACGGAAGGAAATCTATATACAGTTTGAAATAGGCCCAGTTGAACGTATCGTTCAAATCAATCTACCCTGATGGTATATAGCCGACGATGGGAACTTTGAATCTTTCGTTAAACTTACACCCGTAGGATAACGTTGTGACAAATATCACCTAGGACATTTTGTAACGTGACAAAAGCACTCAACTACCACCAAAAGATCTCCTGGTATTGGTATCTTGAGTTTTTTGCTGAAACGACGGTTCAATTGGGCGATTCCAATGAGCACGAACAGTGAAACCATGGAAATAATAATCGAACCAGCATTGGAGTGAGCGATGTGCTTGAACATGTATATGTATTTCTAAATGGTAGATGGTACGCAACGACACACCAATGACAACTACTTGAATAACTACGCCGTAGGTGCTGGTTACAGCAGACTGTGGCACTTTTATTCCAAGTATTGTGGCAACTTGCGACGAGAACACTTGCAACGACACAGCGAACGTGAAACCGTGCACTATTGTAGGTGAAAGCAATTTTGCTACAATTCCTCCATTTATCAAGTACAACAAAAACTAGCATTTAATGTTAGACCACCAATCGTGTCGTCCAAACTACCTGCGTGATTCCAACAGTTACCGTTAAAGTGGCTGCGACGACGTACTTGGCGAGCAGAACATCATCGAAAGTAGGTGTACCTTTGGCTAGGTATTGTTTGGCGTATTCGACAGGTAGATTCTGGTTGATGACAGACGAAACCATCAACGAAACAACCGCAAAAGTCCCTTCAGTTCAGCAAATATTACAAATAATTTTTCAACGCGACTATGAAAATTCTACCCAAGTGAATGTATCGCGAGGATCCAAAAACAGCGTAAATCAACGCGGGAATGAGCGAAACATACAAACCGGTGATAGGTTCGAGTCCCGCCAATTCACCATAGGCCAAACCTACGCGTAATTGAAATTCACATTGCGGACAATGAAAACCTTGTGATATCTGCATTATACCAACAGTGAGTCCGGAGACGATGTCACCTTTTAGCTGCTTTTTCCAGTTGTAGGTTCGAACCCACAAGACAATAGGGAAAAAATACTCCAAGGTTTTCAACGGAGAGTGTGTGGCGTTTAATACGGTTTTTTTGAACTTGGCTTCGATTTTTTTCGCAGCACTAATGTCACTTTTTGGCGTTTTAAGTTTTTCAAAGTCGCTCTCGTTCAACACATCTCTCTCAATTTTTATTTGTAGTCTTGGTGGGTCCATAGTTGGGCAGCAACTTCAACTATTCTATGTCTGCTCCTATAAGATGCGGTTTACATTGATGGCAACTTTAATGGCAATGTGAATAGTAACAAACAAGGACGATAACCACATTGTGTAATTGAATAGACCATGTGGTTGAATTAAAGATGCTATAGGTGAGGTGAAACTGAATTTACGTGGGTGGAAACTTCGAATAAACTATAAAAATTCCCTGTAGCCAACCAATAAAACGTTCAACGGATGTCTGGCCACAACTGCTATTGACACTATTGTGTGCTATGCTAAAGGTATTATATTAAATCCTTTGAGATTATCAGCTTGATTAATAATAACCCAACTAGTTCTTTCTCGCCCTTGAAATAATAACCCAATTTGTTGTTTCTCGCCCTTGAGTGTCTCAGTTGGTTTAGTGTGTGTGTGTATTTTGTTTTATGAGAAGTTGGTTTGTGTCTCATAAAATGTGGTATAATTGGGGGAATGATTTATTTTAAGATTAACGTATTTTATTCACTTGAGCCAAAAAATCGTACACTAAGTCGAACTTTGCCACTTGGCAGGTGTAATAAGACGCATTTGAGATTAATCTCCAATTTCTTATTACGCCATTGTTTCGAATGAAAAATACGAAGCTAGTTCAGATGAGATAGATGACGCAACCACGAAGCAATTCAACTAATTTAATTGTCCAACTATCTCCTTTTGAGCCAATTTCTCTTCGCAGAAAATTAAATGAAAAACTGTTCATTCTCATATAAACACACTAATCACCGGATAGGTCGCAACCTTTATCGTTCATAACACATGCAATTCGACTTTGCAGTCACATTTCAATAGTTTAATTTTTGAATTGGAAATTAAAATTATTATCGACATATTTTAGCACTTACACACAAAATGTCGATATGATACAATTGTTTATTGCCATACAACTTTCAAACGAAACTTTAATTTTTGAGTCACTCATTATGCATAACAAAATATGGGCAATTTTGCAGCAATCTCCAACTGTTATGGTCACTAGTTCCACTTCAATTTATCGTGCGACATAATCTGCGCTGCCATTGAAACTTTTTCCATTAATTAATAAGATTATAAACAGCCCTATTGATCGTCAACACTTTATTATCAATATGGGTCCATCTAGACAGAGTCTGTGCAATTTTCGAATAATATAACGATTTGAACTTCTGATCGACATTTTGCGCATTACAGGGATTAACTCTATACTAACTCTGCAAATGTTGCGCGCACTTCCTAATTGTGCAAATGAATTTTTACAATTTTAATCAAATTACACTAAAGGTCATCAACGCAACAACATATTTAAATACGGCCGAAATGGTGCTATTGTGAACGATTTTTACATTTAACATTAATGTAGTATATTCAAAACATGTATAAATAAAAACTAAAACTGCCTGTCATTGGTTATTGGAGTAGTTAAACTGCAAGAGTTCATTAGCTGACTGCTTATTCTTTTTGTCGCAACCAGATTAGCATACATTTAAATTTGTACGGCAATTTCAACTCTATCTTACTACCTGGTGGGAAGGAAAAGAATAGTTAAACCAACTTTCACCTACAAATAATTAAATATGGCAGATTCTGAAATGGAAACCTTGTGTCTTTTCTAGAAATAGGTGTTGGTGAGATTAAAATTGGCGGTTGCGCAAGCGTACATACCGTTTTGGGTTGATTTGTCGGTAGGACTAGCCACTGCCCATTCGAAACAACAACGAAAAAGCGACTGACACCGCGTAATCTCAAATTATGATTTAAAATCGAAGCATTATCCGGTTGATTGATTACAAAATAATCTCGCGGATTAGAGAACAATTTTAACTAATCCTAAGACATGACACTCCTCCAGTAGACGTATACTCTAGGGACGGTGTTGGTCTATAGATGTGTTATTGCGCGTAGCCGACTTGCACTGTTGTTGGTCTCAAGTTAGGTGTGTTGGTATTCGAAATGTAGCCGTGCGTGCGCCCTATATGCCTAAAACCGCACCGATTAGTCTTAGTTGATAAAGTTTGGCACATAGAAATGTTTGATTTGGCCGAGTTGGTTCATGCAAATTACGGCATCCCTCCCGATCGAGTATGTGCTCTAGTGACTCGCACATTTGGACTTGTTTTGTAGTTTCGCGTTCTGTTTTGTTCACTGGCCTGTCTCCCCTTAGGAGTTGTATTGAAAAAGTTGTTTGTGGTTGGGCATCGACTTGCATGCTATTACATCATATTTTTGGGACTTTCGTTCATTTGGTACACTGTGGGGAGGTAATTTTGGAATTTTTGGAATTTCGCAATGGTCCATTTTAACTCCAATCACAGTTCTATCATACATCCGCTGTCAATGATTGTCATTTCCTACAGTCTATTTTATCTGATCCCGCTATCCTACACCAATTATATCGGTGTTGCAACGTTGTTGTATGTCATACTTCATCTTTCCTTTTGTCACATCTATCGAATGTATTATGACTATAATGGGTACACGCTGGATGTGTCTGGGTGAAATTGGGGTTGTGGTTTTGTTTGAACAGCTTTTTAGAATAATGATGTTGCTTGTGCAAAAAGTTTCATATGTAGCATTTGAATATGGTTCGAGTATTCACTTTAAATTCTACTGCTCCATAGACGTTGAATTACACCCTAATAAATGTACTTAGACGCAGATGATGTTGATAAGGAAGCTAAACGACGTATACCAAATTTGTGCGATTACACGACCTACTGCTTGTACTACCCGTCGCTGCTGCTTGGGCCTTCGTGCAGTTATTCTGTCTTTATCAATTATCTCTATTCAAAATCGAGTCTGCAAGATGTAATTTCACGTATCATCATCATCATCATCATCATCATCATGACTGTGCACATGATATAGAACAATAAGTACGACTATTTGTGGTGTGCTTGTAAAAAGTACTTGATGGGACTGGTTTATTTGGGTGTACACTTTGCTGCTGTATCCATGATCGACTTTTCCAAAGCCACCGATGACACTTTTATTGAGTCAAGTTCCTATCTCCAATATGCGCTTTACTTGTCCCTCGTTTGTTACTTCACACGATACCAGTATTACGGAGCGTTTTTGATAATGGCTGCATGCTGCAACGCCTCAATGCTTGGATATCGTGTTGTGGACAACGAGCGTAAGTGGGATTTGGTAGACCAAGTGCACCCGCTCAAAATTGATGTGATTATTCCATAAGTTCATTCAAACCTTTGCGTATTTTCCACGTGTGTGTATTGTCACACTTAATTTGGTCGTTTAAATGCTCTAACTCACACGTTTCTCTAAAATAGCTGGCGACAAATTTCAAACAAGTCACCGATAACTGGAATATTCAGACATCCAATTGGATTAGAGAGTATGTTGAGCATGTCCATTCGCATCTATACACCAAATAGAATCACTTATAAACGCTCGAGTTCAATGAGAGTATTCAAAGCGTTTATGCTGTCGGCCATTTGGCATGGATTCTACCCAGGTTATTACATCACGTTTTTATCCGGTCCTCTATGTGTCTATATAATGAGACTAGTATGTGGGGTCTATTTGATCATTCTTTAGTTTATATGTATTTGTAGAATAGAAGAACTATCAGACCTCTGTTTCTATCGAATGGCTTTTCACAATTTTGCTATGATGTCACCACATGGCTATGCACCCAGGTTTATTTGCTCTACTTTGTTATGCCATTTATCTTCCTGAACCTTTCGGACAGTTATAAGATAATGAAGTATCTATGCATTCTCTGGTGTTGGTAGTATATTGTGTTAGAAAACTTGGGTTTGTGGGGCATTTCGGGCTGCTAGGTTGCTATTTGGTCTACATTGCTGTGCATCACTTGCATGTCCATATAAAACAGGCGTCCTAAATGACTTTTTTGTTCGAAAATTTCTGCTCGTTTGGTGTACTATTTATTGCTGATCGCATTCATTTGAGCTTTAAATGGTGTCATTATTATGATTGTTAGGTTCGATGCGTCCGTAGTGTTCTACCTAGTTGCAGTAATTATAACGTCATTTTTATTAGGAGTTGATAAAACTTTGCAACTAACAGATTAGCTGTTGATTTGGTTTGAAAATGATTTGGAAGTGTGCGCACGACGGTTTTGGGTGCGAAAAATTTTGAGTGTTTTACAAAATATAATAAAAAATAGCATGATGGTGCTTAGGTGTTACTACTTGCATAAAGTTATGCGTTATAATAGTGCTCAATGTTTACAAAATTGACAAAACTGATTTTAAGACGATAAGCTCAGCTTATTTGAAGAAAGTAGTGTCAACAAATTTCAAATAAACATCATTTTTCGTAAACTCATTTCTCTCATTAAAGTTTAAATCAATAAGTAATAATTTAACTGTGTAAAATTTGAGAGCGACAAATGTAAACATAATGACGGCACTTTAAACCAAAGTTGTTTTTTGTTATTAATAAGTTTTATTCTCAAATGAATTTTATTTTCAAATCAAAGCTGTTTTCTCAGAAGTACAATTCATTTAAAAAGTTGCACTTGTCAAATTCCCTGATGCAAAATATTACAATTTAATATTGGATTTATTGCAATAACACTAATCCAAAAGTGAGCTTATTATATTTGAAGACAACGAAAATCTGCCCAGTCCAAATAACTCACCAAGTGTTAGGTGGAAACAATGGCAGTGCCTTGGCAATCGTTGAATGAATGATCGATTGTTGTCGACTTTGACATCACCATCATAACTTGTTTCTTCTGAGAAATGATTTATGAATAATATCAACAGCACAAACAAAAACAACAACAACACTCATGTACACAACAACTATGAACAGAAACTGGGTTTGATGGGTCGTGTACGTGTGGAAGCTATACGGCTAATAGATTACTGTCTTGAGCAAATTAAAGTATTTGATGGGATGATATTGATAACAATATATGTGTGCACCCGTAGGCATTGTCACAAAACTACTATCTGTCAATTCCATTGGCTATTCTGTTGCTGTTGTTGGTCATTCTGTTGATCTATTCGATTTGCCGATGTTGCAGAAGGAGAACCACCACACTCAAGGATAAAGATGACACCGGTGCACACCTGCAAAAATTCTCCATCGAGGATTACAAATACTTAGGCCCGACGTTGTATGAGAATTGCGCCATTGATTCGATGAATTTTGTCTACTTTCTCGAGACCTACAACTACCATCCGTTCTCGGAGTTGGGCATACCATGTTTGGAAATGCACATTCAGTATTACGTGAATCGAAGTAAAATCATAGTGACCATAGAGGACGGCTACAACATTACCCACGTTCCAACGGCCGCTTCAACTGAACAAAAAGCAACAACGAGTAATAACGTCGAATTGACTGTCAAATGCAAAATCAAGCCGTCGTCGAACTTGTCGTACACTTCTTCCACAGTTGTGCCGAGTGAAGGAAACCCAGCAATCAATGTGCGTTTCGAATTCGACTCCGTCCCCTACGAAACTATCTTCATTGAAGATGTGATAATGGAGTTGGTTTTGACGAAGAAAAGTATCGACGGTGGTAGCGTAGAGAGGTTGTATGCTTACACCAAACTGAAGGACGTCAATTTCACCTGCACAAAATTGAAAGCAACCCATCGGATGGTGGTGTTGTTGCCAAAGCCGCCGGTTAAAATCAAGCAGTATCGCACCAACCAAAATAGAATCCAGTGCAAACTGCGATTTAAACGCCAATATGCTTGCATTGGACTGAGGTACATGCAAGAATCCAACAAGATGGTGATGGCTATACATGCTGTGATGATGACGGGGGTGGACCCCTTGAGGTGGCGAACCAACCTCTACAACTACATTACCATCAATCTGAACAATAAACGCAAGAAAATCAGCCACAAAAAAATCACTCAAGTGTTTAGACAGAATTCCTACGTCAGTTTGGACTATTTCTGTGTGTTCGACTTTATTGCATCCTACGAACACGATTACAGTATAATGGTGACGGTATGTGGTTACGAATTGCTTAAAGTTATTTTCATTTTTAAATACCCCAAAAATGCGATGTGCGAATTTATTTTCATGAATATTATAGTTGAATAGCACATTCAATAAACGACCGACTGCCAATATCGAACTGACCGGACAGAAAAAAACCCAAAACAGCGCCAGATTATTCTGGGAAGAGGTTCTAAAACCACCCCAAGACAGCTACCACCTGTGCTGGTTGAAGTTCAAACCTGTCGTAAAATAACGCTGTTCAATAGACTGATGTGTATGTGTATAAAGTGTTTTAAAAAGGCGGGTTTTTCACTAGAGTATAACTTCATCTTGTATCTCAAAGTGGACTCTATTTCGGGGGTAGAAAGCACATCGCTCTAGCATCATACAACGGTTCACTCCGTCCCAAAATAGTACTATTCGTGCGGAGAACTTGCTAGCCCAATTATCTAAATAAATTAAACTCTCCAAGTCGACACAATGCTAGTGTACTTAGAGGAGAGACGTGTCCTACAAATTTGCCGTGTTCGAATTTACTCACATTGTTGTTGGTGATGAAAACCTACGGTTAAAGTGACACTAGTTGTTGAATTTGGACAGACATACAGTTAGCGAGTGTTTTAAACATAATTCGTGGAGCAGTCCCATCATGGCATTGATCATATTATAGCGCCGTTTGTAGTCTTCGACAAATGTCCAAAACAGGTCGGCTATCTTGGGCAGCACCAGTAACTTTATGCGATTCTATTTCATGTGAAACTCACAGTGTTTAACAACAACTTGTTTAAAATAAACTGAAACAACAACAACAACTGTGTGGCTATTTACACGGCTGTTTATGCGGTCACTATAGAAATTATCTAGCGTGTACAAAACCGCCATAAATTCGGTCAAGTTGTAGACGTTGCGTTTTTGAAAGCAGTTGTCGAGTTGGTAATGCTTGCTTCTAATTGGTATCCACTATACAAAATAAGTTGGGAAGGCAAAAAGGGCTACTTTGTTCTGAGCTAACTTTTCACCCATGCGATCGAGTTTTTCCAAGTTGAAACTATTCAGGTAGTCTATGAGTATGACTGGGTTATTTTGAAAGCTCGAACCCACTTACCAATATATAAAATGGTTAATTCGTCACTACTATTAGTTTTCGTTTTATTTGTGTTGTCGTAGTTCCTAATATTGTTGGTAAGTATTGTTGAGATGAGAATTTGGTATCTGTGAGTGAACGTTAATTGTTCACAGTTCTATCAGTAAACTACAGTAGAGTTGTTTTTCCAGTGCCATTCGACCCAAAAATTTCGTAGATGTAACCACATGGGAAGCCCTTTTTGAAAAGTAGCTTGATATTTGTGGACATTGGATCAACATAAAAGAGTGATGACACTTGATCGCACGTGTCTACGACAGTTTGATGGTTGTCTAATGTAAAACTTTGCAATGCTATTACACCAACAATAAGTACCGATTTTAGATTGAATTTCTTCGACGCTCTCACTCATCTCCGCTATGCCCACACAAGTCAAATCGCTCAAGACGTATCCGTGTGACTTTTGGAGCTTCTTTATTCGTCTACTGGACAATGGTAGCGATGAGAGAGTTTTTTTGAACATCCTGCCGACGAGTCAAATTAAACCACGCGCGCAATTGCCATTAAAACCATGTGTATGGTCGCGTAAAAGGCCACAGAAATGCGTATTATGTTTTACCTTTGAGTTATATCCAATTGCCTTTTTATGTGTAAGTTTAAAATTTGCATTTTTGACTCTAATTTTCGAAAAGTCGATCCCTTTTGAAGATTATAATCAAATCCTAAACTGTTATAAAGCTGATTTTTTCATCATTTTATTCGTAACTAGGGCGAAATCACTGGCGTTTCCCAGTAACAATTAAATTAAGTTTTCAATTAGTCGGTTGATTTTAAAAATGAAAGCAGAAACTTATTCAATAGCGCTTAAATATATTCAAAACGTTTGAAAACTTATACTACACCACGAACAATTCATTAAAAACAGTTTAAATATAGAAATTAGGTTAAAACACATAATTCAGTTGGAAAATAATGGAATTTTTGGGAAAGAATCATACGAAAAATAAGGTTAATCTCCATTTTAATCCAAATCCCGATATTAAATGCTTCATATCTCTAAAACTATAATAGCTATAAACTTTCTAAGTAGCTCATTAGGTACGCTGTTAAGAGTTCTTTTTACTCATATAATGCACACCCACTAAAAATGCTTAAATAACGAGAACAGAGTTTGCACATGCGTACTGACAGACACACGGACACTCCTCTTTTATATATATAGCAGATAACATTTGAATGTAATGCTAACTAAAACAGTTTTAATGGCATTCCAATGCGTTTGAGTTCACAACAAAACTCCGGGGCCGCCACAATAACCCACTAGAAAAGATGCAAGTTTTTTGCAAAAATGCACGCAATAATCCACAACAACCAACCAATTTAAATGTAAAGTTTAGTGGGTTTCCGCGCTCGCAGTCGCCCTTCTATAGTAGTCAATCGAAGTCTTGGCTCCGTAGGCCAGCAGCATGCAGAGCGGAGTCACCACGATCGGTGAAAACATGTAAACGCTACAATTTCAGTTTATCAAGCGTAGCATGGGGTGGCCGTTACCGATACAACATCCGGTTGTAGAGGATTCCGTGCACTTTGCCGTGGTGGCCGCCCATACTTTCGAGTTAAAGGAACGTACGCAGTGGTGCATGCGCAACCCGTCAATTTTAAATTTAATCCGTTGCTCATAAATCGTTCAACTTCAGCTGCATTTGTTCCATTAGAATCTAATGATTAGAATCTGTATGGTGAAGTTAATTGGTGACTGTCAGTGTTTAAACAAATGCGTGCACAAACACAATGAAATGCGCACACATAAAACCAAGAGGTGAAATAAAACATTTATACAAAATTAAACATTGATTGCACCATCAACTCAACATTTTAGATTTATCCTTCGTTGGAGATAGTTGTGTCTGAGGAGGTTCCATTGAAACCGCTGGTAATTGGTCCACAATCGAATCAACGTTGCTGTTGTGTGACAATTGGGTCAATTTCTCCAGCTCACACTCGACGTCTCCCAGGTCGGATTCGTTCAATTCGGATGTTAATAGGTTGGTCATTTCCTACAGTAATTGGATAAACCCAAAAGATTTGACTATCGCTTGAACTTGATTATCTAGAAGTGCTTCGTCATTGTCCAACCTGAGTTTTTCCACATTGACTTTCTACAACAGTCCAACGAAACTACAACTCCGCGCACACACCAACCCAAATTACGTTGTTCAACTCTTTCATCAGTTCAACCCCACTTGTTAAGGATGAGAAAACTGCGGCATTGATTTCTGCCATTTCAACGTCTGCAATCTTGAAAATGGGTAGTCGTTATGTTATTCAATAACAAATAATTGGTCATCAAATGCAATTACCAGTATCTCTATTTGGTGCAGCATCGAGTCACTCTGACCAACCAATTTCTGCTTAAACTTGTTTATTTTCAGGATATTCAACGCTTTCCTAGCAAAATTATCAGGTGAATGGTACCACCACCATTGATGTACGATCTTTTGGCATCTTTGAGCAGTTGTATTGCCAGCATGCGATTCGCTCGTATCACTTCTTCCATCTACAATTTACAATTACTATGTGCATTCTGGGTAATTAGAATAAATGGACTTACATTGATAGTGTACTTTTTCAAATTGTCTCGCTGGCATTTTAGCTCCTTTACTGGCGTTACAACAGACGCTCAACTCAATTTACCAATATTTGCTGGTCTCGGACAGTTATTTTTACATGCTCGTTTTTAGCAGGCTGTAGTTTCGATGTGGAGTTTCCCATAAATGTAAATTTAGAAATGTGGTGCGTGCGCAGCGCACTATAAGTGGTCTTTGTTTAATGTCTATTCAGATGCGTGGTTATTTTAAATTTTTGTAATGATCTACACTAAGTTACCAGTATACACAATTTGCTCAATAACTAAGCTAATAAATGGTTGGTCAACAAGTAATGTACATTATGAGTTGGCGAAATGTGCACTCAACTTAGCGAGCTAAGAACTAACCTATACTGACTGTCCAATGTAACAAAATAGGTACATGAAACTTTCACTCTCTGACGACGCTCTTTTTGCGCTAGTTTATGTGCGCGTAAGCAAGTTTTAAACATGCCCAACGTGGGTGGTGAATACGCCAATAACTAGCCGTCAAATGAACACCACTTTACAAAGAAAAAACGTCTATCGTCGTCACACAACAACTAAGCCAGGTGTTTGAGAAAGAAATTCAGACTCTCCTTCTCACTCAAACGCAGCCCACTCTGAATGTCGGGGGAATTTAAGAAGGGGCCCCAGAGCTTTTTGAATTCCGGCGAAAATGGAGGTCGTATGATTTTCAAGAACTAGCACAACAAATTAAACACACGTCAACTAGCCGACCGGCAGCAGCCACCTTTCTAATAAAGTAGAACAACAGCGAAGTGTCTGTGGACGAATTTTTGTACTTGAAGATCACCTGAAAGACCTCGGCCATCATGCCGTCATGTATCATCAGGAACAGTATGGAGCTCATGCAGCACTTTTTCAGTTTGAACTAGCGTAATTATCAATGAGCAAATTGAATAGGTTCACGCCAAATACTTCGGTCAGCGACTCCACATGATCGAACGTCATAAACAAAATAGTTTTCAGCACCTTCAATATTTCGTTGTGCAGTGTGGGCATGTGCAAATTGACGATGGTGTCAAGTAGCAGAAAGAAGTACGGCATTGTTGCTATGGCGGTGGCATCGGAAAAGTTTTTGTGGAGTAAGTTGTGCTGAAACCACACCATAAAGCCGTACGCAATCGCAGACACTCTACAATAAAGCTACGCTAGCAAAGACGCCGCTAACTAGTGGTCACTTACTTGAGCGGGGTTTCCAAAGTTTTGGACACCTCTTCAAAGCGTATAATGTTCAATTCGGACTCGCACAACTTTCTCAGTAGATGAATTGTGTCGGTAAAGTACTTTTCCACGCTAGCCACGTCATGCTGCTCAGTGTTAATGTCCTCGCTGCTGGGGTCATTGTTACAGATGACCACCAACAGCGAGAGGGTTTTCACCAGCAACTCGGTCAGTTGAGTGTTATCACGATCAACTATTTCCATGCGTGCGAATAGTTGTTCCACCAGTTTTTCTTTAATGCAACAACTTAATCAACGCCTCAACAACCCCACCCCCTTACTCGACAGAAAACGATTTGAACATATGTCGTTCAACAAACTGTTGTCCTTCAATGAACTACTGCAGTTTTTGTTCAGATAATTGTGTATCTTGGCCAGCAGTAGTCAAATTTAATAACGCCCAACAATTATACCTTTTCAAGTATGTCCACGGTGAATGAGCCAGTTTGCAAGATGTGAAAGTAGGCCATGGAAACTTGTTGTTCCTCCTCGACAGTAAAATCGTGCACCGAATTCAAAACCAAGTCCATTTGATGCAAACAGCCATGACTAGGTCAATGAACCATCAATCAGTTGGGTGGGGAGGTGCCAATTACTTGCATTTCTTGTACACATACTCGTGAACTTCTATGGATATTCTGCTCAGTGTGGTGGATATCAAGAGTGAGCTGGATGAATCGATTTTGGGGATGATTTTTCGTAGGATGCACTGAACGGTGAGGTAGGAGAAAGGTGAATAGGCGGCCACTTCCTGCATAAATCATAGCATAAATTGTATATCATATAATAACGCCACTTATTATAATATGTCTCTTATAGCACGTTTAACGACAAATAGCCCATAACTAGCATAGAAATTATTACTCCCAACTCGTCGATCGATCCAGTCTTTATCGAACACATTATCATAGTTATTATCGATTCAATTATTGTGTGTGGGCGTGTGCATACTATGGACGGTTGCCACAGTGTTTTGCCCTCTTTCCGGTGTATATTCTAAAGAATGCGCAACATTGTTACAATTGGGTACCACCCACTGGATTACCGAAACCAACACCTTCAATCGATCATCCTCCGAGTTCTCTTCAAATAACTCCATTATGAGACTCTTCCAAGTCGGACCATTGTCCAACAAACTGTCCAGCCATTCTGGCACATCTTCGTTGTCACACTATCATAATTGGTCATACACCCACCCGGTTGTTTCAAGTGTAAGCACTGTGGTTTCGATGTTGACGTTGTTTTCCATAAAATTCGAGGTGTTTTCTACGTGCTGACTTATTAGTAAGTCGTTTTGTTTGATCACGAAATCTTGAACAATGCATTCGATCTGTTTCTTGATTTCAGAATCTGTCAACCCTGCGCATTTTAATAACTCAGATACACTCACATCCATGCGAATTAGGTTACCGCTACGCTTCAACCATCTGAGATAGAAAGAGTGGGCATCATCCATTTCTCGCGCTTGCGTATTTGACATTACAGTTGTTTTACACTTACAGCAGTTTTCGGAACACTGAAAATAACGATACGTTTCAATATTAATTATTTTTATAAGTTCAAATAACAGTCATACTGTGACGCGTATAACGAAACTAATTGTTTGTGTTAGAAGTTTAGGTGTTAATTTGTTATTTGAGTATAAGTCATTAATTCTCAGTTATCACGAAAAATGGACGCAATATTACAACATTGCTGACAGTTTCCTTTTCGTATTTTAATGTTCTGAAAATGAGGTGAATTTGGTAATTAGTCTGTATGAGACATAGGGCGTTTGTCGAAATAAATACCCGTAGAGATGCATTATTTCTTTCTAAAAAGACATTTTATAGTATAACTCATTTATGATGTATAATTAATACACCATAGTTATATGTTTCTATTATTCAAAGAGTTCATTCGAGACCGTCATTATTCCTCATCCTGCCTAATCCATTGTAAATGTACGATATAATTTGGCACACTCGTATTTTTATAATAACCATATAGCATTTTGTTATATCGTCTCATAGTCATATTCTTTTATCACATGAGAATGGGTTTAGTTGCAGTTTTCCTAATTGGATATTTAGGTAATAAAATATCGATATATAATTTATTAAAAGCTATTCAACGTTGTAGCAATAAATGTCTCTTGGGCTGATTCAGCCACAGACTCAACTCTTTCTTACAAACTTAGAAGAAACCTTGGATTAATTGAACTCGCACTTACTGGACCTAAATATGAGACAAACGGAAAAGTCTGCTTGGCGATGAAAGGAAGCCCTGGTGCTAGCGGTGGATTCCAAGGGATAAGTACCTGTAACAGTGCAGTGTCCAGAGATACCTGTGTCAAACAATGCACGGGAGAAAATTTTCCTTTTAGATTTCCCCTGGAATCACCGAGAACCAAATATATCTATGTATTTTCTGGGGATAATATTGATAGTGTCAAAAATGCCATTACCGGGGGTGAAGTTTATGGTCTACATATTGGTATGTTGATTATAGTTTTTTTAATAATTCTCTTGCTGTAGCTCATCTGGCGAACCCAGATATAGTTTCATTCAAAGATGAAGCTGGGAAATTGAACTTCAGCACACAAACCTACAATTCAGTGGACTGTCCGGTTTTTTATAAAAACATCAAATATGGAAATGGTATTTCAGTAATCACTGAAGGCAAATTTTCGAGCGATACTTTGGTTGATTTTGATCTGCTCATTCCACACTATGAGACTAGATGTGCTGGATATCCGAGTTATTTTTATCACACGCCCAATGTGTACATGAGAGAATCCATTGATGTTTTCAAACCGCAATTCTTTGTGAGTCATAAAAGTGACGATGGCGATGACAAAAATAAATACTTTTTAACATTCACCAATGAGTTTCCTGACGAAATTTGTCTGTTCAGTATAAAAGATGGACGAACAGACAAGAAAGGGAAAGAGGCCAAATATGAATCGTTCTGTGGAGCCACTAACAAACAATGCTACGCTCCTTGTACAAACGTTGAGTTGACCTACTCGCAAATCCAACCCATAGTCCAAATACTAATCCAAACGAGACATCAAAATATGGTGAAATCAGAAGGTTATGTTCATGGAAAGCTGGGTATGTTTATGGAGGATAAATTTTTGAACGATTATCGCTTTGTAGTTATCGATGATCCCAGTGAATATTATCCATTACTTGAGTCAATGGCAGTGGCGAGTTCGATGATTAACGATTTATTTAAGCAAACCAACGCAAAAGATGGAAAATATACAACTTGTCCGTTTTATACTTTCCTTGCCGATAGTTTTAGACCTGAAAACAGAGACAACATCACACAACAAGAATGCTCCGTGCATTCCCTTACGAGTGACTTAGAGGGTGGAAAACCCTACATGTTGGAAATCACAGAAAATCAACTTAAGGGTTATCGTGGACTTAAAGAACACATGTTTTTTAGGACGGGTAATCATAATAATATATTACACACACGTTATAACGTTATCCAGCACCAAAGATACCATCTAACCATATTGGTTTTAACACCAGCAAGCCTGGCTTGAGAGGCAGCACAATCAGTGTAAAAGCAGTTGATGGCGATATCGGAACAGAAATCACCGAACCAACTTGTTCATATGCCATCAGTGAAGCCGGGAGAAACACATTTGTTGATGCTACCTGCAAAGACAGTTACCCTTGCAGAGGGTTTTGCAGAGACACGAAAACCATTGTTCAACTAGATTTTTACAAGCCCTACGATATCAAGGTTGTAGCGCATAAAGGTTTTGGGCTGCACTTTTACAGCAATATTTATACCGGTAATGCTTTTGATTTTCAGCACTTTTCAATGTCAAAACTAATAGAAACAACTTTAAATCTTTCCCTCTCATACACTTTCCTTGATAAAGGATTCAGAGTGACTGGCACCTTTCCAAGTTGGCACCCTGACGACATGTGCAGCTATAAAATTAGTGTTGAAAACGGAAAAAAATTTCAAGACCTAGATTCTTGTTCTACCACCTCATTGCCCAATACTAGCAATCTATCTCGAAGTCAAATATCCGACAACAGTTCTATAAAAACTAAGAATATTTGTGTTGATGATTTACCACAAATGAAAACAGCAAGATCGGCTATTTATGGCCGTAGTCGACAAGAAATGCCAATTGAACTTTCTACTACAGTCCTTGACTGTACAAGGAAGGCGTTGTGCAGCAATATCGTCTTTAATGGGGGATACCAAGCTAACAAGGCTTATCGAGTTTCAGTGTTGGTTGAGGGTATTTCAAATATAGCCACTATTGATGTCCCTAAAAGTACTCATTATTTGCACTTGCTGTCGTACATTCTCAACATAAACAATAGATATGCCAAAAGAAGTGATAACGGATGTAACGAAGCGCATCAACGTGATTATTGTTCGAAAGGAAGACGCGTTAAAAGTTACCGCTCTACTTCCAGCGGGCATGAGTGAAACGTCCAAATGTCAATGGATATTGAAGAATGATACTGACGTTGCTAGGAATGTGGTTAAAAAATGCACATTTGATGATGATGAAAACAACTGCGAATTACCCACCTGCATGGAATTCTATATAGACAACGTGAATGACTACATCGATTATCATTTAACCCTTGTTCACGCGGATGACCCAAGCGTTATTGGTTACGGTGCACTTAAACAAGGTAATTCTGGTAACTATTTGAAAAAAAACTCATTTCTTGACATAGAAGACATAGTTACTGCATCAATGTAAATTTGATATTAATGGTAAAGGTTTACTCGGTTTATTTTTAGGGCTGGTTTCATGGTGTATTTTGCATGGGTTTTGTTAGGTTAACTGTAGATTTAGAGTCATCGGCACTGTTATTCCAATGATCATCGTGATTGCTTTGGTTTCAGTTTGCTACTTTCGTTTCCACTATGCCAATAAAGCATCCTATTTGAGCAGAATACCCATTTAATATAATTTTAACAGCTGACGCAGTAAGTGTCAAGGTTATAATTAGGGACTGTATTTTTCAACGTTTATTCTTAAACTTGGCGCGTGCGCACGCCCCTATATAATTCCCCCCAAATTTTACACACATAGGTTTATGTTTTATCTGTTCTTCGATAGAAGTGCACAATGCGACAAGGTTATGCACCTCTCACCTGATAATTTAGTCCGATCAACAGTAAACATAAGCTTCAGTTTTGAACAGCTTCTCTCAACCGAAATAGATGATTAAAGGATTGACGTCAAATTTTACTGAAGTGTTGACATTAACGGATACTTTTTGTCGCGCATTCCTCAGAATTCACGATCCATATAATGAATGTTATGGGAATTAGATAATAACAAACGCGCAGTTCTTCTCTATCATTACTTCCAACAAATGACCAAACATCTTTTATGTTTATGTTACGAATGGCATTTTTCATTGTTTAAAGACATTTAATTGATTGAAGGCAACCTTTAGTTTGTTTTTGTATTTTTTGTTAAGTCTCTATGAAGCAGCTCAAAGAAGTTTTTCATTTTTTCATTAATTTTATCTTGTTTGTCAAAAGGAACAAATGAACTCGTGCTAGAGCAGATATTTTGTGGTTTGACTACATCCAGTCGTAGAAATGAGAAATACCAAGAGTCATTAGATTCGATTTCGCGGGAAATATCGTGCAGTCGAGACCGGGAATTGATGATAAGTTTGAAGTGGTTAGATAATTCGTCTAACGATGTCGGCGATGTATCCAAATGCAACAAGGTAGCGAATGTTAACGCATAATTATTTTCTGACTCCATATCTAATTAATTATTGCTGGAAAGCATTCTAGACAAGATAACAAGCAATTGTACCATCTTATATCAAGTCCACACGGGATACTTTTACACTCTACTTACTTCTTTAGAGCAAATAAAGTAGTGTTTTACAAGTCTGTTTTTGGCAACATCGTTCCATGCTGGGAAAAATATAGTCGATTGCTTTTGTAACTGCAATATTAAATATGTGAGAAAAAGGAGGCATTCGTATGGTATGATTTTGTAAGAGGACTGTGCTTTTGTAATACTTTTTCATATATGTTGCAAAATCGGATACAACAGCCTTACAATTTTACAATAAATATCATGCTTTTGGAGTGATTCAGACGCTTCGTTTAAAATTATAACCGCATTGTATTTTTTACAATCTTCAAATCCATCCTTATCATTCTAGTACGCTTTTCGGCGTCAAAAAACGCAGTGGATATTAATTAGAGACTGCTCTTAAAATCTGGTGACTCATCAATAATAAAGTTAAAACGTCAATCCTTTTAAATGGATTTTACGGCTTCGACGTTACGTCCAAAAAAATATGTTGATATTTGCTACCAATGAACGACTATCTGGTAGTGCTCGTGAAGACCAACAATAGAAACCAGGTCACTAATTCGTTTTTCTCTGAAGGGTATGTTTGAAAGTGTGGGAACACTCTCAAGTGAGGGTTTCATTTAAAGAAGTTTTTGCAAATGGGCATGTTCGTGACTGATTCTGTTTAAATGGTAGCTTTATTTTGAAATTTTTACATACTTGGACTATTTTCAGTAAACTCCGTCAGTCCATTCCAGAATAAAACTACCAGGTTCTCTTCGTTTTCGATCCATGTCAGCAATAAACACACACGCTACCCCACCAACAAAAAATGTCAACCATTTTTAAACAATTCGACGATAAAATCGGGTTTGATTGAAAAATACAGTATCTAATTACTTAATTAAAATCAAGAGACGTATTTTCATAAAAAGTGAAATTTTAATCCTTTTGTCTCGTTTTTGTTAGTGTCTAAAAATAAACACATGTTCTTATTGGTCTAATAACGTTAATTCTACATCACAAAAAACTTCAACTTTGTTACTTTTGGTAGAATTAGGAACCTAATTGAACAGTTATTTAGTGAATTTTTACCTACGTTGTTATTTTGAATGAGTTTTATATTTTTGTTTATTTTTTTTAGAGTAGGCTTCATTTGAAAATAATATTTTTAATACAATTACTATTTGTAACGCGTAGACTGAATAAAACGATGTTCTTGTTTTATTCAAAAAAATAATTGATTTTTAAAATTGAGAATAAACCAAAATTATCGTTACTGGTTGAACAAAAATTGCAAACAGAAAATCCGCCCGGATACGCATGCATGTGCACCTAAGCTGAAAAAGTATCGAAAGTGGCTATTCTCGTGGAGTAGAAAAAAGATGTTCCACAGTTTTACCCCTATTTAATTATTTTTGGCCCTAAGAGTGCTAGTGATGGGCCAGAAATAATTTCATATCGTAGATTGTGCTATCTAAACTTTTAACTTTTCTAAAAATGGATGAGTGTGGGATTAAAAATGGCGTCTGCGCAAGCGTACATATCGGTTTGGATTAATTTGATCCATGGGAATAGCCACTTCCAATTTTAAAAACACAGTTGAGTCTCGATACCGCGTAATTTTAGTTTTTAACTGAATTTTTCATTAGTTAACTAGGCATATTCATAAGGTTGCTAAATTGAACGTTTCAAAGTTGTAAAATTTGCAATTCTTGCAATTCTAAATAGGCCACTCTACACTCGATAGAATTTTATCACACAGAGATAAAATTATTAGATCAATTATTTCTACATCAAGAATAAGATTTAAACCTAGAAAATGTCTTAAATAATTGAGTGCTGTCTATGAGAGAAAGAAAAAAAGAATTGCAGGCTATTTAATTGCTGAAACCCATGTGTTATTGCTCAAACTCTTGGAATAAATGATTTCAATGCCAATAAAGGATGGTTTACCAACTTTAAATTTAGATTTTGTTTGAAAAGCTCCAGACTGCATGGTGAAGCGGGCAGTGCAAACACGATGAGTGTTTATGAGTGGATGAATGAAAATTCGAATTTGTTATCAAAATATAAACCTGAAGATATTTTGAAGTTAGACGACTTTTTTCAAATTATTAACGATTTGAATCAAAGATTTTTCAAGGAAAATAGAAATGTTTTAATATTATTAGACCAATGCCCATCACATCCTAAGTCTATGAATAATTATTCTAATATCGAACTTTTGTTTCTTTGCAAAAAACTACCAGCATCGTTTAGTTCATTGATCTAGGAGTTATGTATCGTTTGTACACACAGTATAGCAAAATTATGACTAAACATCATTTTGCTTGAAGAAGAAACGACAAACTAGTTCACATACACGGTAATAGGTCGTTAAAACTCATTACAATTAACATAGGAAACGGTGACTGTCCAGACACTTGAAAACTGTTTCAAAGGGCTCTAATTTTTAAGTCATCCAATGACCATAGTATTTATGTGATATATATAATATAAATAACAATGAATCAGGTTTATCTATAAAAGAACAAATGAAAGGTAAATTTACTAAAAAGCTTATTTTTATTAAATATAAAAATATCTGGTGAAATCGACAGCATAACGCAGCTAGAAGACAACGTTATTATTTACAGAATGATACCGGAAATTTTAAACATGATTTATCTGATGTTCCAGAAAATAGAGAAGACTCTAACGAAGGCTGACATTATGATTATTTGGTTTCGGCCTCTCAATAAAAAAATATCATTAATATACTAAGAAAATCATTAAAAACACTGGAAGTTCTGTTTTCCATGCATCTAATAATGGACTCCACGCCCAAAATAATCACTAAAAGATCTAAAAATAATACAATAGGTAGCTTTTTTAATGAAAATGCCAATATTTTAGAGCACATGCAAGAGTACTTGATATTGCGTAAATTTTTGAGAATTGAAAAGATTACACAATATCTAGGTATTAATAGATATAGCCTAAAAGTTATGTTTAATTTGAGATCTCAATCTATATGAAATATAGATTTTTTGATCGAAATAAAAATTTGTGAAATATTTTGTTCATTTAGGCTTCTTTGCTCTATAGATAATATGACTTCATGCCATATTTTATCAAATAATACTGTAAGTTTCATTAGGGGAAAAGTTATTTCATCAATTCCATCCTGTGGAGGTTAAAATATAATTCGAATAACTTGTATTTTTGCAATATCCATATTTATTCTACGAATATATCGTATTATATTCGGATTTTTGATAAAGAAGAATGAAGGCATTCATAATTTTTTTAATTACTTATTTAAGTAATAAAATATTGATGTATAATTGATTAAAAGTTATTCAACGTTGTAGCAATAAATGTCTCTTGGGCCGATTCAGCAGCTACCACATCAGCTCTATCTTACAAAATTGTAAGATACTACAATATAATTGAACTCGCACTTACTGGACCTAAATATGAGACAAACGGAAAAGTCTGCTTGGCGAGGAAAGGAAGCCCTGATGCTAGCGGTGGATTCCAAGGGATAAGTACCTGTAACAGTGCAGTGTCCAGAGATACCTGTGTCAAACAATGCACGGGAGAAAATTTTCCTTTTAGATTTCCCCTGGAATCACCGAGAACCAAATATATCTATGTATTTTCTGGGGATAATATTGATAGTGTCAAAAATGCCATTACCGGGGGTGAAGTTTATGGTCTACATATTGGTATGTTGATTATAGTTTTTTTAATAATTCTCTTGCTGTAGCTCATCTGGCGAACCCAGATATAGTTTCATTCAAAGATGAAGCTGGGAAATTGAACTTCAGCACACAAACCTACAATTCAGTGGACTGTCCGGTTTTTTATAAAAACATCAAATATGGAAATGGTATTTCAGTAATCACTGAAGGCAAATTTTCGAGCGATACTTTGGTTGATTTTGATCTGCTCATTCCACACTATGAGACTAGATGTGCTGGATATCCGAGTTATTTTTATCACACGCCCAATGTGTACATGAGAGAATCCATTGATGTTTTCAAACCGCAATTCTTTGTGAGTCATAAAAGTGACGATGGCGATGACAAAAATAAATACTTTTTAACATTCACCAATGAGTTTCCTGACGAAATTTGTCTGTTCAGTATAAAAGATGGACGAACAGACAAGAAAGGGAAAGAGGCCAAATATGAATCGTTCTGTGGAGCCACTAACAAACAATGCTACGCTCCTTGTACAAACGTTGAGTTGACCTACTCGCAAATCCAACCCATAGTCCAAATACTAATCCAAACGAGACATCAAAATATGGTGAAATCAGAAGGTTATGTTCATGGAAAGCTGGGTATGTTTATGGAGGATAAATTTTTGAACGATTATCGCTTTGTAGTTATCGATGATCCCAGTGAATATTATCCATTACTTGAGTCAATGGCAGTGGCGAGTTCGATGATTAACGATTTATTTAAGCAAACCAACGCAAAAGATGGAAAATATACAACTTGTCCGTTTTATACTTTCCTTGCCGATAGTTTTAGACCTGAAAACAGAGACAACATCACACAACAAGAATGCTCCGTGCATTCCCTTACGAGTGACTTAGAGGGTGGAAAACCCTACATGTTGGAAATCACAGAAAATCAACTTAAGGGTTATCGTGGACTTAAAGAACACATGTTTTTTAGGACGGGTAATCATAATAATATATTACACACACGTTATAACGTTATCCAGCACCAAAGATACCATCTAACCATATTGGTTTTAACACCAGCAAGCCTGGCTTGAGAGGCAGCACAATCAGTGTAAAAGCAGTTGATGGCGATATCGGAACAGAAATCACCGAACCAACTTGTTCATATGCCATCAGTGAAGCCGGGAGAAACACATTTGTTGATGCTACCTGCAAAGACAGTTACCCTTGCAGAGGGTTTTGCAGAGACACGAAAACCATTGTTCAACTAGATTTTTACAAGCCCTACGATATCAAGGTTGTAGCGCATAAAGGTTTTGGGCTGCACTTTTACAGCAATATTTATACCGGTAATGCTTTTGATTTTCAGCACTTTTCAATGTCAAAACTAATAGAAACAACTTTAAATCTTTCCCTCTCATACACTTTCCTTGATAAAGGATTCAGAGTGACTGGCACCTTTCCAAGTTGGCACCCTGACGACATGTGCAGCTATAAAATTAGTGTTGAAAACGGAAAAAAATTTCAAGACCTAGATTCTTGTTCTACCACCTCATTGCCCAATACTAGCAATCTATCTCGAAGTCAAATATCCGACAACAGTTCTATAAAAACTAAGAATATTTGTGTTGATGATTTACCACAAATGAAAACAGCAAGATCGGCTATTTATGGCCGTAGTCGACAAGAAATGCCAATTGAACTTTCTACTACAGTCCTTGACTGTACAAGGAAGGCGTTGTGCAGCAATATCGTCTTTAATGGGGGATACCAAGCTAACAAGGCTTATCGAGTTTCAGTGTTGGTTGAGGGTATTTCAAATATAGCCACTATTGATGTCCCTAAAAGTACTCATTATTTGCACTTGCTGTCGTACATTCTCAACATAAACAATAGATATGCCAAAAGAAGTGATAACGGATGTAACGAAGCGCATCAACGTGATTATTGTTCGAAAGGAAGACGCGTTAAAAGTTACCGCTCTACTTCCAGCGGGCATGAGCGAAACGTCCAAGTGTCAATGGATATTGAAGAATGATACTGACGTTGCAAAGAATGTGGTTAAAAAATGTATAAATGATGCTGAAAACGCTTGCGAATTGCCCACCTGCATGGAATTCAATATAGACAACGTGAATGACTCCATCGATTATCATTTAACTCTTATTCACGCGGATGACCCAAGCATTACTGGTTTTGGCCAAATAAAGAAAAGTAATCAGTAATAACTGTTTAAAAATCTAATTTATTGACGTAGGAGACGAAGTTGCTTCATCTAGGTACATTTGCTATTAAAGGTAAAGGTTTACTCGGTTGATTTTTAGGGCTGGTCTAATGATGTACTTCGAGTGAGTTTTATTATGTTAACTGTGCATTTAGAGTCCTCAGTACTATCATTCCCAGTATCATCATAATCGCCTTGGCTGTCTTTTGCTACTTCCGTTGCTACTATACTAATGAGTCATCTCCCGTATAAACAATACCCATATAATACAATTTTAACAGCTGACGTACTAAATGTTCAACTTTAAGTAATTCTCTATATTATTAACTTTTTTGTCATCAAAAAGCATGCCTAAGCGTTAGGTTGGATATTTTCGTATTGTGGTGCGAATCGAAAGTTATTTTTCAGTTATCTGTTTGTTCGCATATATGAAGTCGACATTTATAGGTTTTGTTTGAACCAATACTAATAATGATGTAATCTTTGTTTTATTTATGGGTTATAGCGGTTTGAACTTACTACAACTTTACAGTCGCATGGTAATGGCTAATTTGTGTAATTGCATTTGCTGAAGTTGTTCCAGTTCCTCTAGCACAGCGCTTCCCTACAACTTTTATGCCCGCACCCCCATGTAACTTTCAAAAATAATCCCGCACCTTATTTGGACTTAA
>JAOPJI010054691.1:0-14339 GCA_027122695.1 Merluccius productus
TCCGCCAGATGAAGCAGCAGCCCCAGGCCTCCGGTCTCCGGGACGGAGGGGGAGGGTGGGGTTGGCGTGTGACACTGTGGAGGTAGTGGGGTTTGGGGGGTTGTGTTTTTGTTTTTTTTAGGTATGGAAACCCTGAAAAGAGTCCAGTTTTTTTGTAGGTATGGTAACATTGTTGAGAGTCCAGTATGTGTTTTTTTTCTGTTTGCTTGGATGGGGGATGGGGGGGGGTAGGTACAGTTGGTAACTACCCCCTACTGGTACCGTTTGTACCATCAGCTCGGCGAATACCACCAGCCTTAATCTCCCAATAAACATCTTGCAACGAACATCTACCCGTGTCCTGTGTCGGAGGGCCCCAAGGAAAGCCACTTTGGTGGCGTGCGGTAAGGAGCAACCCTGCCACAAGAGGAAACAAGCCAAAGCTGCTACTTGCTAAAAGCGTGGATGTATATAGATAAAATACATAATGGATGTGGCTAAAAGACATAATAGATTTTTATGGATAAAATACATAATAGCTGTATATGGATAAAAGACATAATAGATGTGTATAGATAAAAGATAATAACAGAGTGCCTTAAGTGTACGTCATCACTGACAACCTCGCTGATTAAAGCTATCAGCACTCTTAAAGTCAACAAATTATGACATGTACTAAACTACAACCGAAAGTTTTAGAGTAATGTTTATAATGTTTGAATACAAAACTAATTAAGGATACTACGATTCTTTGAATATTTAGGGCCAGCCCTTTATTTGTGAATGTGCAACTAAAGCAAAAACAGAACGTGAGGATTTATTTCATTATGATTTATATTTAATTTTTTGCATTTAACTGAGTATTAAAAGGTTAAAAAAAATATTGTCGGTTAATGGTTAAACGGTTAATTGTTAATATCCCTATTAGCAAATAATAAATTAAATATTAAATAAAGTATTATATTGTAACTAAATCATTGTTGCATTAAACACCATGGTAACGTTCAAAATACTTCTGCATGCAAAAAAGCTTTTGACACTCAAATGAAGACAATGGCAGAACCGAGCAAAAAGACAAGCCTTGAATGGTTACGCCATTTTGACATTTTGGACAGAAACAAACCATGAGGAGAGTCGAAATTAGTGAAACGCATTTGGAATTTGGAAATGGAGTCATTCCACACTGGATTTGTATTATTTATTATTACAAGCGCTAGGACATGGACATTAATAGTGCTGTGATTTATTATTATTTATTACAAGTGCTGAAACATGGACATTAATAGTGCTGTGATTTATTATTATTTATTACAAGTGCTGAGACATGGACATTAATAGTGTTGTGAAGTGCAGCCGGAGAACTCTTTTTTTTCATTTTAAACAGACGGTCTGCTGTGCGATGATGCATGCATGAATGCGCAAAAAAAATAAAAAAAATAAAAGTACTCGTGGGAACAAACTAACTAGTAATCGACAGCAAGGGATACTGAGTCTCTGGTGTCTCTGTCCGAAAAACTGCAAAGTCTCTCCACCCTTAAGTCCAACTTTTGCAGTTGGCCTTCTCTAGCAGAGGTGGATCTGAGGGACCAATAGTGTTGGTAGGGGGAGAGGAAGTCCATGAGGTATGCGGGGGCCAGTTGGTGAAGGGCTTTGTAGGTGATGACCAGAATTTTGCAATATTGCGAAGGTGGTACAAAGAGGATTTTAAAATTTGGTGGATGTGGGGCTCAAGGGAGAGGTTGGGATTAAGGGTCACACCAAGGTTGCGTGCTTGAGAGGATGGGGTGACAGTGGTGCCGTCAATGATGAGTGTGGGTTTGTGGATTCTGCTGATGGTGGACTTGGAGCCGATGAGGATGAATTTGGTTTTGTCCCTGTTGAGTTTTGTTGCATCCAGATTTTTATTTCAGACGGGCAGGAGTTAATGTGGTAGAGGGGTGGGTTGTGGGGGGATTTGGTGCTGAGGTATATATGAGTGTCATCGCATAGCAAGAGATATCCAGATTGAAATTGGCGAGAATCTGACCTAGAGGGAGGATGTAGATGATGAAAAGGAGTGGGCTGAGTACGGAACCTTGGGGAACGCCGTGTGTGACTGTGGATGTGACAGAGGAGTGGTCGCGTTCTCTCCCTGATCTCTCCACCCTTCCCCTATCTCTCCATTCTCCCCCGTGCTCCACATCTTTCACACTGTATCCTCTCTCTCTCTCTCTCTCTCTCTCTCTCTCTCTCTCTCTAAATACAGCTAATTCTCTTTTTATTATTTTTCCACTTATATGCTCCTTCTTTCTGAGCTTTATCTCTCTTCCCACAGCATAGAGGTACCTGCTCTTTGTTCTAAGGTCCATCTAAGTGGCTGTTGACCTACTTCTGGTGAGAGGTGCATGTTGAAGTGCCCAGTAAAGAGTGAGGTTTGTGTGGTATCAAAAGAGCCTCTCTCAGCCCGTTTTCGCCCCTTTTAGTCACCTGTGTTCCACCAAAGAATGCAACATCTGTCACATAGTTTTATGGTAATGGACGGTATTTGCGTGTGATACATATATATAAGTGAACACTATCATTTTCAGTGTGCTTTTCTTGCATCTCTGCTCAGAATACCCGGAGGAGTAGAAAGAGACATACAACTTTTAAAAGAATACGTGGGCTGGTTTCCTGTTACTCTTGTTACTCCAGATGTCTGTTTGCTTCCTCTCTATTTCACACTCCATTTCTACCTGTTCTTATCGCTACCGATGTTGCCTTGGGTGTTATATACTTTATTTACCAGCGTATAACTCCATAGCCTCCACGTTTAGAACTGAAGTAGGTGTTGTGTGGGGGTGTTTTGTGTACCTTTGCATCTAAAGCCTCTAAAAATGCACTATGCATCTGCCTCATTTCCTGTTTTAGATGTCCAGTGAATGAAAAAGTTTAAAGCTAATTGCCTAGCCTCATTCTGAATCAAGTTATTTCAGTTACACATTGATTAACCCACATTGATTAACCCATTATCTGCAAATCAAAACTAAATTACTTTCCAACATGATGTCTTTTACTTTGAAGCCACAGTAAAGTCAAAACTCAAAAAGCTCACTCAGTTCTGATACATAATGCAGCATGTCGTAACACTGCATCAACAGAGTGGCTTAATGCAGAAGATGAACAGGCATGTTGTCCTTAATGGTGACCATTTTCTCTCACTGGTTGTAATGGATGTCTGTGGAGCGCAGCAGACCAACTCACATAGTTTTATCAGACACAGCATTATCGGACCCACTGAAGCCCTTCCACTTGTTTGTTTTTTCATACTTGCTTAGACACGCTTGAAAAAAACATGGCTGGTTGTGATCCAGGTGACGCTGGCTGTCTGTCACTCGTGGAAAAAGTTCTACATGTTGATTGGGGCGGGATCGGGGCCAGCGTTTCCATGGCAACCGGTGTAACCTAGTCCGTGTCCAAGGGTCTAGAGATATGTTCTCCATTGTCCTAGAGAGAGAGAGAGAGAGAGAGAGAGAGAGAGAGAGAGAGATCATGAAAAGAAATATCCCTCATTTTCCTCATTGCCTTGTTCCTTGTTGAAATGTCAGATGCCACAGTATTCCCATGAATATCTATGCCCTGCATGTCCACACCGTTAAACCTTAATTGTGTTAGCGCAGACGGGAAATTGCTTCAGGGACCACGTGGCTTTAAAGTACATGTTGGCTCATAGTTGTCATTAGGCGGGATTTGGGCTCTCTGTAGTGCGGGGGACCTGGGAGAGCGATAGGAGGGCACGGCTGTGTTGAGGTTGGCTGGACATTATAATGAGCCTGATGCCAGGCAGACCACCATAATATTCTTGTGGTGACATAATATTCTTCAGATAGTTAAGACTCAAGCACTCTCACGGCTGTCGGGTAAACACCAGCCAGATTTAAATACTGCTACCTTGCCTATTGCGCCACTGTTGAAGTGTCTTTATTGTGTCTAGTTTTACTGGTACTACTTTTAAATGCTGCTGTTTGCTTATGACACAGCTCATTGTCTGATATCTGCTTATTTTAAGTGAGGCAAATGTGTATGATAGTGTAGGAGAGGGACCAGGAATGGATGTATGAGAGGGACCAGGAATAGATGTGTATTATAGTGTAGGAGGGACCAGGAATGTATGTGTAATAGTGTAGGAGAGCGACCATGAATGAATGTGTATTATAGTGTAGGAGGGACTGGGAGTGGATGTGTATTATAGTGTAGCGGGACCAGGAATGGATGTGCATTATAGTGTAGGAGGGACTGGGAGTGGATGTGCATTATAGTGTAGGAGGGACCAGATGTGAACTATAGTGAAGGAGGGACCAGGAATGGATGTGTATTGTGTATTGAACATTTAGGCTGTGTGTTAGTTAGTGTACTAGTCTTATCAATATTAGCCTATTAGTGGTTTGAATGTCAGGCATGCATGTTGGGACTTGATGACGCAATCCTAAAATCAATGTTGAGGCAGTATTTTAAAGTTGCAAAGTCTTCATATCTAACTAGAAATCTAGCTTAGTCTTGCCTGAAATTGATAAACTTTGCAACAGTACATGAAACCCTTTACTTTACTTTACTTTACTTTCTGAACAAAGTTGACTTCAAATGACTCATAGATCAATCTGTGCATTTCCTATGAGGAGAGGAGTTGGTAGAGTATATATTTTTTAAACATTTTGGACTATTCTCTGGGTATATCTGTAATATGCAAGTATTAATAATTCATTAATTTGAATAACGACAACCAAGTATGTGTCACACTGACAAAATTCCCTTCTGGTAATTTCCTTTTGTATTATTATTTTTTTCTCCAAATAGTACAACTCAATAATGCAGAACATATGAGTGTATTAACACATAACCAATGAGCACAATGAGCATCATTGGTGTTGGCCTATATCAAGTATTTTAGCATTTGTGCGTGATGTATTTGTGTGTGTGTGCATGTGCCAGCGTGCAAGCAAGCCTACCACTTTTAATTAATGAGATGTGAGTGTGTAAAGAAGAAACTATTGAACACGGATGATTTGCTGCTAATCCCCCCAGCTGTGTGAAGCCCCTGTGTGCCGTCTGGATAGAGCGCTAATTGAAAGCTTTTGCTTCTGCATTTCCCAGAGACAGCCGTTACTATTTCTAAAACAAGTTTTTTCTTTTTGCTTATTACAGCTATCTGAAATGGTCTTGAACTCTTGAGTCCAAGGAAATCGGATAGCAAAAGAACATTGTACAAACTTAATGAGGGCTTCTGGAAACAGTCCAATATGGCGTTCCAAGGCCCTGACAGACCCATGCTCGCCGGTAGGGCTGAACAATGAATCAAAATATTAACAAAATCAACAAAACAAAACCAAATCGTAGGAGCTGCAATTTTTTGATAAAGGTAAAATGTGTAAATGTATAACACCTTTATAAATGAAGTACTGTAGCGCTGCAGGGATGGCCTGGCCTACACTTTCTCCAGATGTAAGAAAACATGTTTGTTTGGTTCAGACCATCATGATTTTAATAGTTTTTTCAGTGAAAATTAAAATTGTGATGCAAAAATGACAATTTCTACTAATAGTGAATCATATCACAATATCTGTCAAAATAATCGCAACATAAATGTTTGACCATATCGCTTAGCCAGTAAGGGCTAGAGACCGGCTTTTGTACTGGCCCCAGACGCTGAGCCCGTTCTGTTTTGCATTTGCTCGTCGACAACCCCACTTCCGGTTTACCTACAATAAACGTCCTCCGTAATTGTATGTTTGACACAATCTAAGTGTGTCTAATCATTTTTTATGAATTTGATTTGATTCATTAGGTAGTGTTTACTCAAGTGGCTGAGATAAGCTGACTAAGTTATGAGAATCAGTAGAAAAATACGATCACAAGATCGTATTTTTCTATCTCAAAGTTCCTTCTCTCTCGCTCTCGCTCTCGCTCTTGCGCTTTCGCTCTCTCGCTCTGTCTCATAATAAACAAATCAATTTACTGTGACAACACTAATAATAACTCTCTCTCTCTCCCTTTAGGTTCCCAGTGTGTTGGTGATGGAGGCCTCGCCCCCAGCTCTGCCCCAATCCAACCAGCCTGGCACCAGACACAGCTTTGTGCAGGAACACTTCCAGGCGCAGTACAGGTGAGAGGAGCAGCAGACCATCGCAGCATCAGACTTGACCACCGCAGTTCCCAGGCGTTCTCAACACCTGGACGGGGTGCTTCAATTGTGTGCCCATTGGCGGCTAGAGAGAGGGATATCCGTTTCTATTACATGTTTAGGATACTGCTTTTGTCAAATTCGATCTGTATATTTATTCTCCCTGTCTTTGTTGTTGTTCTCCTTGTCATGTTCTTATTTAACTGGCACACACAGCTCACAGGAAGTAACCGAACGGAGATTGCGTTGCAATTTGGATAACGCTACAATTCATGACCCTCTCTCAGCCTAAACATCGCCACTCCTTCAGAATGTCTCGGGGAGATTAGACTTAGATTGCTGTTGTATGAACCCTTATGGGGCATGATGTACTCTTTTGTTTTCCTCTAAATACTGTCTATACTGCAGCCGGCTCTGTGGACGGTACCATGTGCTTTCCTCCTGTATGTGGAAAGAGTGAGTTTTAGAAAAGTAGGTCATACAGACCTGTGAAGGATTGAGAGGGGAATTCATATTTAAAACAAGCTTCTGGCTCTCCTCGCAATTTCGACACGGAGATATGGGTTTCTGCCCCCCCCCCCTCCAACTACACATACACACACACACACACACACACATCTCACCTTTCTTTCTCTGTCCTGCTATCTGTATTTGTATAGTTGATATCACCTGTCTGTCTGCGTGTACGTTCGTCTCTTGCAACTGCATTGCTCATGTGGCTGATGCTGCCATTGCAGCATCAGGCGTGTGAATTTGAGTAAAAATTCAGGTATTTGTAGTTTGACATATTGAGTCAACGTATGGCTTTAGTTTGAAATGAATCATCAGTTAGCAAAATGATTGTTCATTACACAGGGAGATCCACTACTTTCCAACATGGCATGCTCCTTTAAACACACACACACACACACACACACACACACACACACAATTAATTGAATTGAATTATTCAATTGTTCAATATAGTGATGGAAGCAGTTGGCAGGAAAGTAATTGATCATATTTTGAATGGTAAATTGTTTTGGGCATTTGTAAATATTTGCCAAGTGTCCATTTTGACAATTTATAGAAAGTATTTATTGAGCAATGCTAAATTAGATTTGGGAGAAAGAAAACCGGATAGGATGCATGTTTAAACTCTACCTCTTCTTTTCCTCTGTATTGATCCCATCAACTGGTTCTGGTTCAGCCCTGACCAGGCTGAGATCGACCGGGCTCAGTCATGGCGTTAGCCCATTCTCCTGGTCAGCGGATCATGGATTATATGCTTAGCATGAGTCTGCATCCATACAGATCGTAGTTTCCCCCGCTGGACTTACTCTGACTGATCCAAACGTGTGGGATATCTCTCTTTCACACTCACTCACGGAGTCACGAGTGCAGACAGTGATAAGGTAGACTCAAACCAACTTAAACAGAATCAATTATTAATCAACAGTCTTTAAGAGGCACTGATCCTGATTCTGAAGTTTGACCTGCAGGAAGTACTCAAAGGCAATGATTCGTGATAAGAGAGTGCAGGGGGGGGGGGGGGGGATTATATCCCAAAAATGCTATGTCAGTTTATGCCATTTACAACATAATGGGTTGTATATGTCGTATAATCATATAATCAGGTTAGCTGGCAGTTCATCAGCTGATTAGTGTAAGAACCTCACTAAATCAGCCACACACACACACACACACACACAGGTAATATAGCTACATACACAAGCATGTACACACTCACACAGTCTCACATGCACTTAATGCATGGACACAAAAGGACAAGAAAAGACTTGAGTGCACATACACACACGCGCGCATGCACACACGAACACACAGCTCTTTTAATGATCTTTGAGGAAGCGTTGATGGCAGCCTTTCTTTCCTTTGGTCCTTCATCCTGTGCGAGTAAAGCAGTGGGATGTATTCATTGTTTTACCTATATAATGTATAAAATGAACAATGCACACACATGATGTAGCCTTGCATACATGATATGTGGATGGGCGCACACAGTACACACATACACACACACACACACACACACACACACACACACACACTGTGTTGAATAAGGTACGAATCAGAACACACACAATCACGTGTGGATGTACATTTGTATTGCCATCCATCTCTTCTGTTTCTTCGCCACTGTATTTCCCACAGGAAGTCAGTGGTCACGCCGTAGCTCGCTGCTTGGCTGGTGACAAGTGAGGGCGATGATGACATGGGAGAGGCTTCGTAATGGGCCGTGAGTTAACCATAGGCGTCATTATGCTTTTTGTGTTTGTGTGTTTGTGTGTATGTCAGTTTGTGTGCACTACAGAGTTACGGGTGCAGAAATACATCATTGCGGTTTAATTTTTTACCCCAGGATACACAAGCGATCGGATAGACGTACCTGCAGTCATGTAGCCATGGACTGTATAAAGTCCCCCAAAACTACCGTAATTTTTATTCCTAGGGGGGATGGCGGTAAATCGCCAAACCGCGGGTATACGTTGCTTTTTCACTGTGGTAAGAAAAAAGCCATACCGTCCCAGCCCTAGATTATACCACTGAAAAGCTTCACCGCTTTGTTTCCTCCTGACCTCAATTCCACACAATGTCAACAGGAATCAGGTCGGTTTGAGAAACTCACTCCATTGAGAAGAGTGCGTGATTTGGTGAATAAAACTCTACTTCTGACTTCAGCGTCTATTGCCACAGCAGTGTAGGGCCAGCGCAGTCAGCACATGGTACTGGACGTTTCTGGATGATGCTTCTGCACTTCGTTCTTCAAAAGTACCTCGGCGTCAACTCTATCTTTGAACAAATCTACCTTCGATACTTCCTATAGTCCATACTTCCTATACTTCCTACCCTCCTTCCTATCCTTCCTACACTCCGCACCCCGCCTATCCGCACCAACGATCCTACTTCCTACCCACCCTGCTTCCTACCCTTCGTTGTCAACCTCGTTCCCAGGTGTTCACAACTCACGACAGAAGTCCTGGAACGGGATGCTCCAGATCTGCTTTATTGGTGAGAGAGAGGGCGGGACTTTGGAGGGAGTGATATCCGTTTATGTGACATGGGTTTAGCGGCAAGCGAGGGAGGGAGGAACTTCCGATGGAGGGATATCCGTCTCTGCATGTTTCGATAATTGCCTTGACAAATTCTTCGTCAAAAAACTCTCCTTGACTTTGTTGTTGTACTTCTTGTATTCTTCTTGCTCCGGGGATAACTGGAGCACACAGCTCATAGGAAGTAAGAGAACGTAAATTGCGTTGCGGTGGACTGGGATATCGCTACAGTTCAGGATCCTCTCTCAGCCTACTTTCTGGTGGGATTTCTATAGCAATATGACAGCGCTCCCAGAAGAGCGCTCCCTAGCGCTGTCTGATCTCATTAAATGTTTGCAGTTAGAGTGCACACGCTGTCTGGCGGTTAGACGAGTGTGAGACCCGCCAATCTGCCGTGTCCCTACACGCACGCATGCACACACACACACACACACACACACACACACACACACACACACACACACACACACCCATCACTGACTTGTATTATCTGCTCTTCTCTTTCTTGGCCTCTTAATTTTTTCATGACCTGAGAGATGTGAAAGTCCCCCCGGCCTGTCATTGTGTCATTTTAGGGGCAAGGCCACTTGGCCTCCCTATAAAACAATAACCTAAAAAAGATATTATTATTTGTATGTGCACAAAATAAAACCTTTAAAAAAAGTAGTAGGCTATCCGTGAACATGCATTTACGTTTCAGCATAGCTGCAGAGACGCCGCCGGTACCTGCGCTCTCTTTGATAAACAAGGAGTGGCTCAGTGGCTCGCGCCACTGAGGTGCAGACTGACCAATTAAAAGCTCACAGAAAAGGTTATCGACCAATGACGGCAGCTCTACAGTCAGACCCTACGCAGGTAACTCCCCTACTCACTGCGACTCAAAGCAAGCGAACAGAACTGAGTAGTGGGAGGGCGGGACAAGTGAGTGAAAGCAATGGAAATTCCGATGTTGCATGTTTGAAAGCAAAATCCCGGACGATTTCGAAAATCCGCCCGGACATTTTTTTAGGTCTCAAAAAGAGGACACGTCCGGGCAAAAGAGGACGTCTGGTCACCTTACATTAAGCCTTTGCACACCAAGTCCATATTTTTCATCATCACGTTTACACACCGACTCCGAAACTTTCATCCGTCATTAAAGTTTTCGGAATAGGTTCGATTTTCTGCTATTGTGGCGGCCGCCACAAATAAATCAATGTATGGGAAACACTGCAAACTTGTGGTCCGAGTCGCAGGACCCCCACTGGCAACGGTTATTTCACCAAATTGGTGAAATAACCGTTTGACACGAAAACAAAAAGAAGAGCCACTAGATGACAGCCTCACAAACACAGCTTTTAAAAAAGCTGCTTTTGATTTTGATGATTGAAATCGAAAGCTAATTTCGATCGATCTTCGATTTGTCGTGACACCCCTAATACATACACACACACACACATAATTCTGAATTTGAGTACTAGAAGGTTGTAGCAATGATTATAATGATTTGTAATTGTCAGTTCTAGCTAGAGAGCTTTGGTGGAAATCGGTGGGGAGAATTTAGCTGCTAGTTTGCCATCTAATCATGCAATGGTGTTGAATAATTAATGTCCATCTGTCTCCAACCAGTACTGTGTTGTTCACATTATGGCACTCTTATATCAGGAAAGTACATGACAAAAAAACATTTTCTTTAAAAAAACATCTTTTTTTGCCTTTAGCATCACATAGCACCATGATGGTTCAGCGCTATACTAATGCTATTGTCCTCTCTCTCCCTCTCTCTCCCTCTCTCTCCCTCTCTCTCCCTTGCCCGGGGCCCAGGTGCCTTCGAGACGGGGAGCTGTTTGAGATCGTCATTCAGAAGGTGGTTGACCGCTGGTCGGGTTCTATCGAGGCAGGTGAGTCGTTTGAGTAAAACTCACCTCGCCGATAAACATTTCGGCGTCTGTTTAAGATGGTGACAAATTAAACGATATAGAAACCAAAACAAAACTACGTAAATTCGTACACGACACAAATTTACATTAAGGCAATACAAAATATTTAAAAAATGTATAAATGGTGCTTGTGTAAATAAACAAATAAATAAAATGTATATAAAATGTGCATATATGAGGTTCTTGATGTCACATGGCTCAGTGGATAAAGACATCAAGCATGCTGGTGTGTTTTCAGGTTTTTCTAGAGAGTTGGAGCTGAAATTGCACTTCCTTCTAAATTCTTGCTGACCTGTAGATGGAGTCAGTATTTAAAACTTGTAGTACTCGTAGTATTAGATTAGTAATAAGAAACATGTTCCCTCTAAAGCGAACGGAAACAAAATGTACTTTTGAACGTCAGCGTTAGTTGTTGTAAGACAGGATGTTTGATTGTATGGCGCGGGTGGGTTTTGGGGGTGTGTGTCAGGGGGAGGGATATGACTTGTGTGATGTCATCCTTACTCTATGAACATCTTAAAACATGTTGGTAGTGTTGCCGTCCTCCTCTGTCTCGCTGTCTCTAGGAGTGACGGCCATCCGGCCAGAAGAGCTGGAGTTCCCCAACACCATGACCGACATCGACTACGACACCTGGATGCTCAGGTAGGCTCCTGGGATTTGAACAGCCTCGTGTTTCAAAGGAAAACCAAACCCGGACACCACTTGTTCCATTGGTTTGTATTAGACGACTCCCTCTAGAGGTTAAACACGTACTATCACATGCATCACCTCTGATTGGCTGAGAGGGGGACCCAGGCACCTGCTAATTAAGCGTTATTGGAAAATGTACATTTTCGAACTTGGTCTTGTACCGGCCAAGCAGTTTGATTTCAACGCAACGGCAACATCTAGGCAGTTTTAATTGTAAACTATTCACTTCCTGAATCCTGATCTAATAAAAACAAGGGTTTGAGTTGCCAGGCAGAGATTCCAGATGAATATCTAACCTCAACTCCCATTCCACTTGTTTTCTGACAAAAAACAACAACAAGACAAGACAACAACAAGAGTTTTCCAAAAGCAAAATATCTATTAATTTGAGTTTCCTGGTTTAAGATGAGATTATTTATTTTATTGTATTGGGTTTAGGCTACTAGATAACCTTGTACCTCAAGCGAGCAAGAACAAAGAGCCTATGAATAACGGGTTGTTCCTACATTAACAGGCAAATTATGTAACCTCATATAGCTTTGGATTGGATGCCATAATACTAATATTCCTCCCAATATGATTAGTTAGTCAATAAAAAAAATACTCACATTAATTTTAAATGAGAGATGACTAATGTGGGACAGAGAGCGGAGGATTAAATATTAGGCCAACATACAAATAATACAATAAATACTACATTTAGTAAGGATGGACTCCCCATTCCCACTCAAAATGTTATGGTATACCAGTGTACTGGCACCATCATGCACTACAGTACAGTACTACATTACCATGGTTAAAATAGCCTGTACAAGACTGTAAATGACTCCTCTTCCCTCCCCCTGCAGTGGCACGGCCATCATGCAGGACGGCAACACCATGCGCAACAACTACGGCTGTGACCTGGACTCCCTGAGCACGGGCTCCCGTATCGGCATGATGCGCTCGGCTAGCGGCGACCTCCACTACTACATCAATGGTGTGGACCAGGGCGTGGCCTGCACAGGCCTGCCACCCGGCAAAGGTGACTTACCCCCCCTTTATTATTAAAATGTTTGTTGTATTTTAAATTGTATCATTTTATTTGTTTGTTTTTTCATGCTGTATTTTATTTAATTGTTTTTAATTTTAGATTTATTTTATTTTATACCGTGTGGTACACAACACTTCATCTCCTTTCCCTGCTGATTGGATGGGGATGGTCACAGTATGGGTTTTTACTAGGACAGTAAATGTGGGATTTTAAAGCGCTCTTTACTCTGGGAGTTGTGGAACACACACCCACATATGCACACAGGGCTCTACGGTGTGACCATTTTGCTCGCAACACAAAATAAACTCTTAAAATCGCAAAATAAACTCTTATTAATCCCTTTATTTGACTCTGCGCCTATTTTATTTAGTTATGCCCCCCCCCACTATTGTTTGCCTCTACTGTGCCCCTAAAAATGTCAACTTAGGAGCACAGTGCTCGTAGGGAAACATGACAGCGTAGAGCCCACCACACACCATTCACTTTGACCGGCAATGAGGTCACAGCCTTTGATCACAGTTTAGTCTTTAGACGAGCATTACACATGCACACATTTGGCAGGCTGTCAAGGATCCTTGGAACAGTGTCAAAATTACACATTTAAACGTATGTGTTAATTACATTGAAAGCTCAACTGTCTATAAGTTTGACGTTTCTCTTTTAATTTTTGCATTTTCACATTACGTCTAAATGGTTGATGGAATCGACTGACATTGTTCCAACATTTTTTATTTTTTTTTTACAAAATGGAGGTACAACCGTAATTGGCATTATGAGGAACACCTGTGTTTATCCTACGATGACCCCAGGGTCTGTCACTCACATTTAAATTTGAAGCGGGTCCCTTCTTCATGACGCAAAATGGTCGTCATCTTTGCAAATTTTTTTCCTCAACTGCTTGTGAATTCGCTAAAAGCCCTTCCGTTTCCTCCTGTGTCTCCCCCACCGCCACCTTCTCTGTCGCCCTCCAGAAGTGTACGCCGTCATCGACCTATATGGTCAGTGCGTCCAGGTGTCCATCACCAGCTCCTCGGGCCCGCTGGACAATAGCCTCTGCACCAGCAACATCACGGAGAAAAGCTTCCCCATACACTCCCCAGGTACACGCACGCACCACCCCCCTCTAGTGGTCGGTGGCCGTAAACGCAGGCTCCAAAGA
Organism: Merluccius productus; assembly: GCA_027122695.1. Taxonomy (NCBI): domain Eukaryota; kingdom Metazoa; phylum Chordata; class Actinopteri; order Gadiformes; family Merlucciidae; genus Merluccius; species Merluccius productus. Next base: position 13,970 of record JAOPJI010054691.1, read on the forward strand.
CCTTGGAATGAATACAAGATAAAACCAAGGGTTGGACAAATGTTTTCAAAAGTAGTTTGAACTCATTGATTCATTAACTAATGACTAATAATCTCATGACACACATGTCATAAGAATAGTATGCGTCTTTGATAAAAGATATGTAGACAATCTATTCTGACTTGATTCAAACCACAGTGCTGAGTACGGTCCCTTTTTAATAATGCAAAATTAGTCATTGCTGAGCTTGTTTCTGTTCAAACCAAGGGTTGAATTTTTTCACTGATTCATTCATTCATTTACTAAAGTCTCATCTCTACTGTGTGTGTGTGTGTGTGTGTGTGTGTGTGTGTGTGTGTGTGTGTGTGTGTGTGTGTGTGTGTGTGTGTGT
>JAOPJI010054795.1:0-10000 GCA_027122695.1 Merluccius productus
TTGGCGTATCATATGCACGCTTTTTGAAAGTGTAAAGTCGTGTTATTTGTACGCAGATTGATGAGACCGGGTTGGTTCAACAATTGGAGTCATTCTGAATTTAAACTAATCGGCCAATGCATGGCCAAGGTTTATTTACTTTGATATTGCGATTGTGATATGATTCACTGTTAGTGGAAATGACCATCATCATTTTCATTTTCACTGATTTTATCATTTTAAAATCATGATGTGACATTTGTTGGGGTCTGTACCAAACAAACATGTTTTCTTACATCTGAAGAAAAACATGTGTAGGCCAGGGCACCGCTGCAGCACTACAGTACTTTCAATAATGGTGTTCTAAATTTACATTTACACATTTTACCCTTATCAAATTGCAGCTCCTGCGATTTGGATATTGCACTTGGCCATATTGCGATTTCGGTAATATTTCGATGAATTGTTCAGCCGTGGGCGACCGCAACCTTTAATGAAACTGAAGCAGCTCAGCTGTCTCATTTCCACACTGTTTCTTTCCTCCTGCTCGACCACTAACTGATACTCCTAGTCTCCACGATGGGATAGTGACCGAGCCATAGGAAGGAATGCAGCCCATAGTTCTCCACAGACTAAACTGAATGACAGAAATCCCGGGGTTGGTTGAGAGGTCTTTTATCATTCTTTAAACACCGGCTGCAGTTCTGACAAAAACAACAAGCGATCACTTTTCAAAGTGAAGCTTTTTGAAGTTCACTCAAACTCTGACCGTGTCAGGAAAGTTTATGGCAGAGTTTTTAAGCCGCCATCAATCACTGAAAACCCTGATGCGTTATGGATTGCGATCATGATTGCAACAGAGAGAAGCATTGTGCACAACCTATTTTACTGCTGTCAAGCAAAAGGGGGTTGTCATGGCGATCATACATCAAACAACATATATATGATGTATGATGACTACTATCACTTCTGGTTTCCATTTACGTGTAACGCAGCAACAACAAATGTAAGGGAGATGGGTTTCGCAAAAAATAAAAGTTGAGTTATTGCAGAAGAGTATGAAGTTTCCCAAACTAGGCTATGCTGCATAATAGATGCAACATGTACCTACTTTGCATATAACTGGAGAATTGGGGGCAGGTTTGTCTGCAATGTAGGCCTACTGTATGCAATATACTGTCTATGGAAGATCATGACACAATAAATACTACTTGCTATTGTTATTTCTACTGACACGTTGGCACAAAGCATCAACTTATTTTATGTTGACTTTAGCAACTTTTGCAAGATAATTGTTGTACTGTTTCCACTGTGTTGACTTGCTCAGTGTGAGTCACACAAACTCAATTCATGAGACAGGAAATGAGCGCCAAATAAATCTAATGTCCTTTAATGTCAATCAAATCTACATGACTCATATGGATATCACGGTAAAACTGCAATAGGAAATACAATAATAAGGCAAAGCACTTAACATAAATGAAATCCACATGATGCAAAGAAGATCATACAAACTAATGTGGTAATATAGAATTAGAAAATACTTGATAAACAATGCCAATCAACAGAAAACAATAAAACAGGTGAATAAGAAAATCTGACAGCCTCAGCCTCTGACAGCCTCACCTAACAAAATCATTCCACAAGCACCACACCAGTAAACATTTCCACTTGCAGTCAATTAGGAAAGCCAGAAAATGTACTTCCTACTAACACAAAATAAACAACATCCAATTGTAAATTAATAGATGAGGTAAATAATACATGAAATTGCTTTTACATGAAAAAGTGTTTTAAGCATTAAGCAAATAAACACAATTCATTACAGGGCTGAACACTTTTATTGAATTTAAACATTTTAAATTGTATTGCATTTTTTATTTGCATTAGCCTATTTGTTTGTATGTAGGTAGGTTGTTGTTGTTTTTTCTTGCTTATTGTTGACTTGTTTGGTATGTTGAATGTCGGGTCACCAGAGCCGAAGGCTGTGTTATGGTTGTGTGTGTGCATAGTTTGTGTTTTTGTGAATGTCAAAAAAAAAGAAAGATATACAAAATTCCACTCTGGTAGACGAGGACTACAAATTACTGCAAGAAATAACAGAGAGACAGAGAGAGAGAGAGAGAGAGACAGAGACAGAGACAGAGACAGAGACAGAGTCAGAGAGAGAGAGAGAGAGAGAGCCACACGACACAGCCATGGGAGCACAAGAAAGAGGAAGCATAACCGATGAACATCGACACCGACGAACCAATCAGTCACCAGGAAGATAAAGCAGTCATTTTCCCTAGCAGAAGATACAGGGTGACAAATGAAACAAAAGACAATTTGACAAAATAGAAGATGCAGAAAACAGAAAATTGCAAATGCACTTGGGTACCTACAGTCTTATCAGTGTTTACAGTCTCAGGAAGAGAGTAAAAAATAACATGGGGCGTTTCCGTCGCATATTCAGCAGGTAAATCCATTAAACCACCAGCAGCAGTGGGGAGAGAGAAAACATTTTTTTTAAACCTGAAATGCAGGGAAAAAAAGCAAGATTGAAATGAAGTACCCTGGAAAGATATAGGAGGTGTGTGTGTGTGTGTGTGTGTGTGTGTTTGAGTGTGTGTAGATGATGAAGAGGAGGGTGTGGCGGTCAAAGGAAAAAAAAACATCTATCCATTCATCATGGCAACCCTTCCAATGGTGAACCCTTCGTTCCCTTGCGGGAGCAAGTCACCGAGTCTGTTTGAAAACCCCCAAAATGAAGATACACTACCTCTTGTACATGAATGTACCCTACGCACAGTGAATAAACCCTTGATGTCTTCATAGGACCAACACAGGTGTCACTCACAACACTAATAATGTGTCTCCTCCTTTAATGTGGGTAGTAGATATAGTAGTATTGGTAGTACTATGGTAGTAGGTAGTAGTACCGGTAGACAAATTTCCACTAGTTCACTCCCTATGTCCTGGTACATGAAAGGAGTAGACCCTATAAATAATGAGCGACCCCTGAGTTTGTCCTATGATGATGCCTCTGTGAATAGGGTCCATTGTGCTGTGGATTTGGTGATGGGTCAAGATTTCGGGTCAGTGATTGATTTTTGTTGCGTTTATTTGTTTCATAACCACTTGTTTGAGTGACAGCCTCATCTCCCTAATCAATAGTATCCTTGTGGAGATTTGCACGTAATTGATTGAGGTTGAGTCATTCTCCGGGACGCCCTCTGAGACGCACTTCAACACACACTTACACACACACACACACACACACACACGCATTACACGTACACACACACAGACATGCACGCATGCACGCACACACACACACACACACACATAATGGAGGGTGAGGGAGACTGTAGAAGACTCCACCGTAATTAAATGTTGGCTGGAGTTTCCTGACCTACGGAAGTAGGGAACTAACTAGGGATGAAGCCATGCTTTTTATAATGAGAAATGTGTCAATTGCACTTTCTATGCAGTGTGTGTGTGTGCATACATGCATATGTGTGCATGCGTGTGTGTGTGTGTGCATGCTTGTGTTTGTGTGTGTGTGTGTGTGTGCGTGTGTGTGTATGTGCATTCAAACTTGTGTCTGTGTGTATGAGTGTATGGATGTCTGGCTGTCTGTGTGTGTCTGTGTGTGCGGATGTCTGTGTGTGTTTGTGTGTATGAGTGTGTGTGCATCTGTGTGTCTCTGCGGGTGTTTGTATATGCATGTGGCTGTGAACATGTGTGTATGTGTCGTGCATGCGCGTATGTGCATGTGTCCGTGTGTGTGTGTGGGTGTGCATCTAGCTAGGGGCATGTCTGCCTCTACGCAACAGTGTGTGAGATGGTGTGTTTAAAGCAAAGCAGGAAACACTTAATTGGTTCCCAGATTCAATAGGTTCTCCCCCTGCTGTCTCCTCGATGCCTTGCCTATTACCCAATGAGAAAAGTGCTCAGGAGCTGACATTAAAATCAATCGTGTTGCATTATGGGTAAGTAAGACGCATATCATGTGACTTGGAGTCTCTTTTTAATCACCACATGTTCAAGCGTGTGTGGGTCTGTGGGTGTGCATGTGGTGTCTGTGGGGATGTGTGTGTGAGAGTAAAAGTGCACTACAATCTCTTCGGGGGAACAACTAACAACATAGAAATAAGAACATAACGGCACTACTGAAGAGAGCGTCTGAAGCAGAAACAAAAATGGAGAGAGACAATGGGCTAACAGAGACACTGAGAGAGACTATAAAGATAAAGCGTTGTCACTGTTTGCCTTCTGCCTTTTTTCCCCCCGCAATATCGATGCATAAAATAAGCGAATAAAAGGTCTAAACTTTAGTGGACTCATGTGGAATTATGTAAACAAAAGTTACTACACAGTGGTAATGATTATCCTTTTCCTTTTAGGAGGAAACTATTACCAAATCAGGATCTCCAGATAAATTGCCCAAAACTCAGTAATGATCCACAGTAAGTCTGGTTAATGATTCAACATTAACCTTAATCATATTGGAGTCAGAATGTGTAGCCATGAAATCAAAATATATTAATTATTATAAATGAAATATGATGAGGGGATTTACACTTTTGACAATTAAAATGGGAGGCTTGAATATCAAAGAGAAATGTATGGCGAGCGCGCAAGGCAGCATGGGTATACCCAGGCTAAGACGAGTCTGTCTGGTCTCCAAACTACGTTTAGAGACGCTTCTCATGTATATTTCCTGTCGTTTGTGACCTGATTTGCAGCGAAAAAACAAGTTAGAAAAAGAACAGAATTTGGAGGCGGAAATGGTTGGGGACCTTTAAGGGAGGCTCCAGAACAAAGCCATCAAAGACATTAAACATTAAAAACCTCCAATGCCATCAAACTGTAGCATAGAAAACCATAGTTTTAGACACAACAACAATTTGGGAGCAGGTGGCTACAAAATATATCTGCCACTGCAACACCCTAAAAAGTTGGGGTTAAATGTTTTCGTCGACAGAGGGCGGTGTGGCACTTTAGTTGCTGCAGTACAGCACAGACTGGGAACCGGGATCTCCGCTGCCATCGGAGGATACAATTAACAGACAAAAGATCTTCTCCACCAGGTTTATGCAACCAAAACATCAGATTATATAACCGAGACAGACCTATACTAGGCCTACTGTCTTGCCAAAATTAGTTTTCTCTCTCTCTCTCTCTCTCTCTCTCTCTCGATCTCCAAAATATCTCTCTCCCTTGCACACTCTCTTTCTCTTGTGTTCACTCTCGCTATATCTTTATCCCCCTCTCATCAAACACAAACTTTTCCTTGTCCTTTTTTGCAGTTGTCAGGGATTACTCGGGGCTTTCGGAGCGATATCTCTTATCTTTAGACCGCGGTGCCTGGATCTGCCTTCAGCCTCCCCTGCCAGTTGTAAATGATGTGCAACGCAGCGCTAGGCCGCTAACCATGCATGGTGTACACATTGATACACACACATGCACGCGTGTTGCATTATGGGTAAGTAAGGCGCATAATGGGTAACTTGGCGTCACTTTTTAATCACCACGTGTTTAAGCATGTGTGGTTGTGTGTGAGAGTAAAAGTGCACTACAACCTCTTCGGGGGAACAACTAACGACATGGAAATAAGAACATAATGGCGCTACTGAAGAGAGCAAAGTCTGAAGCAGAAACAACAAGGTAGAGAGACAATGGGCTAACGGAGACACTATAACTGAGAGAGACTATAAAGATAAAGTGACAACAGTTGTCACTGTTTGCCTTCTGGCTTTTCCCGTAAAATCGCTGCATAAAATAAGCGAATAAAAGTTATGTCTACACTTTAGTGGACTTAGGTAACAAATGTACGCAGTGGTAATGATTATCCTTTTCCTTTTAGGAAAAAACCATTACCAAAGTAGGATCTCCAGATAAATGACCCAAAACTCAGTAATGATCCACAGTAAGTCTGGTTAATGATTCAACATTACCGTTAATCATATTGGAGTGGGATTGTGTAGCCATGAATTAAAAATATATTAATTTAGTCTGAATGAATTATGATGAGGAGATTTACCCTTAAGACAATTAAAATGGGAGGCTTAAATGTCGAAGAGAAATACATGTGTTATATGGTATATGATTATGATATCGTTTCAATGCAATGACCATGCCCAGTTTGAATTGTATTGTAATTTGAATGCATGATTATGTTTTGATATATGTTGATGTTGTGTAAAATTCCTACTCATGCTTATTGTGACAATATAGGCCTAGTCCCACATTAGTGCCAGGGGCGTAGAAGGGCAGGTAATATGGGTAGGGATTTACAGGGCCAAAGGAGTTGAAGGGCCCTTGAAAATCCAGAAATTAAAATGTTTTGTTTGTAATTTTAAAAATCATTATCACAACAAATAAAACACAACAACTTATAATGGTTGAATCTAGAGGCTGAGAGACCTAAAACATGTCTAGGGTATTACAGATTCTCCCAGGTTACCCCTCTTTTCAAAGTCACATATGGTTCTGTCCACGGCCTCACACACGTTTTGTTTGTAAGCAGTGATTCTGAGACAGTGTATGGAGACACAACCCTACAATTAGTTGATTCTCAACTTTTAGTATCTTAAAAGGTCTTTTAGTAACTTTTATCGTCACCATTGTCACCTAATTACAACACAATTCCAAACCCAAAACAATCTAATAAGCATGTATAACAAGAGTTATGTATTTCATACCTACCTGTGCACGTGAAATAGCAATCTGTTTCACGTCATTTTATCTACACATACTATATATCATATGCGAGCTTCATTGATTTCAACAGTCCAAACCCAAAATTCAAACTAGAGGCAAAAAAACAATCAAGCACCAACTTAACTTTTTCTAGTTACAACCACAAATGATGTCTTATCTTATCGTTTTTGTCATCAAAGTTGTCTTTGATCACATAAAATCACCATAATCAGATAATCCAGTGTCTCTGCACCATTTTGAAACCTAACAGGGTGTTGACAAACATGTATAGTAGCTAAGAGAGGGTTAAGCATAGGGTCAATTGCCTTCAATCAGAACACACGGATGGTTTGGCTTGGTGCCATTCATTTCTATTTGCCCTAACCTTTCAATAGAGGGGTCAAACGTAAAGGATGAGGTTCTCAAGATATTCACCTGTTTGGATTATGTTGGTTTAGTATGGTTGCCGTCACAACCATCTTGTAACTGGTGCTGGGGCATTCTGGGTGCGTGACTTACGTAGTGAGATGTATGGTAAGAACTAGCATGCAACGTGAATAAACCACCTCACTGTTGTATCCACCTCACTGTTGTATCGAGCGTTGTATTGTTTGTGCACATATATCTACAAAGAAGACGGCTCAAGACTCCACCAAATTGACTGGCTCGTCTTCGATGAAAACATTGCCAACAACTGGGTGAAATTCAAGCGAGAATGGTGCGTATACAGCAACGTGGAAGTATCAAACGCAACTAACAATGTGAATGCGTACACTTTTCTCAACCTCACAGGTTCCGATGCACTGGATAAATATGATACGTTCACTTTCACGGAAAGTGAGGATAAAGAGGATTCTGATCTACTGGTTAAAGAAATTGAGGAAATATGCCTCCATGTCAAAAATGTAATAATGTGTTCAACACAACAAACCAACAAACCCCATGAGACAATTCAGTGATGGTATCAACGTTAAAAACCCTGGTGAAGACATGCAAGTCTTGCATTATGATCTGATCAGAAATTGGGTGGTATCTGGCATCTGAAATGTTGGCTTCCACTCTCAACTACTAAAGGAAAAAAGTTAGATCTGGAGGCAGCCATTCGGGTATGCATGTTGCATGAACAGTCTGAGAGAGGAAAGAAAGAGCTACAAAAAGAGGCAGAGGTATGTGCAAGGCAATATCGTTCATGCTTCAATTGTAATGGCCAACACTCCTTTGAACATAACAGCTGTCCTAATTCAACATGCGTTGTTATGCATGTGGAGAATTAAACCACTTCCCCAAATGCTGCAGATCAAAACCATAGACTGGGGAATATTCTTCTCAGTTTGGATTTAGTTGAAGACCAAGAAGTCGCAGCAACAAGTAGATTTGCAGCTCAAGCGATTTAATATGAATTAGGGCACAGCCAGACTCTCAAGGCGGGAGAGCAACACTGAACACTGTCCTATCTTGCACAAGGTTCATACAATGGTGATCTTCTTACCGCTAGGTCTAATGAGTACCACATGTTAGAATGTCATTATACTGAAAACTAAGACATGTTTTTCACTAAGGCCAGGCCTCATTTACCATGTGACAGCACCTGTAACATAACAATGACACTATTGATCTCTGTCACAAGCTGACATCATATACCATAACACACAGAGGAAGGAATGCTTTCAGACTGAAGAATGGACTCAATTAAAAGCATAAATAGATATATAATAGTTTAAGTACATTAGAATATATTGTTATCCTACATAAAACCACTTATCAACCACCCACCTTGAACAGACAAGGTCCATCTCCTAGTCCACGAAGGGTCAGGGTTCACACGCAGAGTAAATCAGCTGAACACAGCATGTGAACCAACAGACTTGTTTTACTGTGAGAGTCTGGAGATGCCTTCTCAGAGGGGGACGACCACCAATCGGCCTGCAGTCAACACTGGTAAATAGCTGAAGGTTGACACTGGAGCCAGATGTAATGTCCTGTCCAGAGCATTACTCCAGTCTTTTGATCCAAGTGCTCACATTGACCACACGCACGTAGTCAAGCTTTTAGTTTATGGAGGTCAGGTAATGAAGACGGTGGGGTGTTACTGACTGTGGCAGGGTTCGCTCCTTCCACACGCCACCTAAGTGGCTTTCCTTGGGGCCCTCCGACACAGGACACGGGTAGATGTTGTTCAAGATGTTTATTGGAATTTAGGCAGATGGTATTCGCCGAGCTGATGGTACAAACTGCCATGACAGTGGCTCCTCCTCGAGTGTGTGTGTTGATAGCTGGTTTATCCTGGGTGCCATGATTGCTCTCATGCACCGCAGGTGTGCAGCCCCACCCAGCCAGAGTCCAATCAGTCTGACTCGGGCCAGGTGAGGCTGTAAACCAGCCACCAACAGCACACACTCTACACACACCCTCCACATTGACCTGGACTTTACATGAGGAAAGCTACAGTTTCATGATGTGGATGACAACGTCAAGCCTCTGTTAAACTAGGGCTAGTTCACCTTGGGCCAGAGCTCAGGGAATATAAAGATATTTTTGACTGTAGCACACTGCCAGTGGTATATCATATGCAGCTTGATGATTAATGATTCTGTGCATCCCACCATATATGCTCCCAGATGAGTGTCACTCGCCATGAAAGAAAGAATAATCAAAGAGCTGAACAGAATGACGAAGCTGGGAGTCATCAACACCTGTCAAGGAGTGGGTTTCGGCCATGGTGGCTGCATGCAAGAAAGATGAGAGTATAAGACTGCACTCCTCAGGCCACATCATCCCATGAAAACCGTAGAACAGGTTATTGCGGACATGCCAGAAGCAACGGTGTTCAGCATCCTCGACGCAAAATGTAGACAGAGTAATAGCTGTCAAACTTAAAGTTAATCCCGAGAAAATTTGCTTCCATGTCTCCAAAGTCTTGTATGTAGACCACCTACTCACCAACCATGGCGTCAAACCAGACCCTGGCAAAACAAAGGAACGCCACTTTGCCACCCATGGGGTACCACAACAGCTAATGACTGACAATGCCATTCACAGTGTCATTCACAAGCAGGGCGTTCCATGAGTTTGCCCACCAATGGGACTTTGCCCATGTCACCAGCAGCTCCGTCACGCCCTCAACCTCCGCAACACACCAGGGGACCGACTGCCATCGGCAGCTCAGCGCCTGCTTTCAAGGTGCTCTAAGATACTCATCCCTATGACCACGGCCATGTACATGCCCATGTGGAGACATATGGTTCGGGCAGCCCTGACACACAGCAGACAGAGAGAAAAAGCTCACTATGACAGGTCAGCTATGCCACTGAGCCTATTACAAACAGGACAGACT
>JAOPJI010054798.1:0-14281 GCA_027122695.1 Merluccius productus
AGGAAGTGAGTCTGAACGACTCACTGAATCATTCACCGGAAACACGACTGAACGAACGAACGAACGAACGAACGAACAACTCTTTTTGGCGAACTGAACGACGCGAACTGATTCGCGGAAACGAATCATGAAATCCATCACTAATACCGTGAGGGCAGTCATTGTTGAATGGGGGGTCTCAAACCCAGAACCTTACATACACGGTGATCTTCATCATACTAATGTCATGTCATGTCTTCTCCTCCTCCAGCAGGCGTCTCAGCGCAGGAGGAGGACGTGGTGGCGGCGGTGACCGCACCCCCCCAGGGGAGGGAGTTTGTCCGAGGTGACATGATCCCGGAGGACATGGAGACTAAGACCCCCGGTGAGCGTGCAGAGCAACTTAAAGTCACCTCTATGTCACCGCCAGGTGTGATGCTGATTGGCCATTTCAAAATGACCCTCTAGTGACATCACACGTGGGAGTGGCCACCCAGATGTATGCTGGGTCGATCGGCCAGTTGGTACGGTCCACTAGGGAGGACTGTACCAACCATAAGGAGGATGAACAATAATTGCAGATAAAGAAACACATGAAAATATACTTTTAGGAAGATGAAACACGAGGATCTGGATTTTGAGGATCTGGATTCGGTTCTTTTGATTCGTTGTCCCCCAAATGTTTAGTTTCTCCCGGTCTGTGTCCGATTCTCCACTCAGAGGCTGTGCAGGACCAGGGGCAGGAGATCCAGTTTCCTACTCTAGCTCCCCTGGACCCCATAGCCCTGACCACGCGTGTCCAGGCCGAAGCAGACGGGCCCAGCGAGGCTGCTGTGGGTCCCACTGGTGAGGTCCAGGCCGTGACTGAGGGCCCGGGACCCGTGGAGACCCGGACCCAGGGCCCCCAGCCTTCCCGAGGAGATGGACCTGACAAACCCCCCCAGGTCAGATATGGCAGATGGTTTTACATTTGAAGCGTTGTTCCTCTTCTCCAACTCGGGAGGTGGACTTCGAGGACCATGTGGGGGTTGGTTTGGTCTTCACGGTGTTGACAGGAGTCCAGCACCTTCTGCACCTTCTGTGTCTCTCCATGTGTGGGATATAATGAACAAAGTGACAAATACCAGCCAAGAATATTAATGGTTGATCACTATAAAGTCTAATATTATGTTTTTTTATTCTCAGAGAGTATTTTATTGCCAATATTTTAATACAGAATAATCATGTTGAGGATTTCAGCCTTCAGGTTCTTCTCTGAGTAATTCCTTGTTTCCATAAACAAACAGAACTAATGCTATGGGTCCTAAACCAAGACCATATGTTAGATATATTTCTTAACTATTTCTGTACCAATAAGTGCGCTGTGCTGTGATTGGACAGACCGCATGGAACCGAAGTCATTCATTGGTTGTTGAACTCACGCTTGTGGTTTGTCTCCACAGCTTGATGTCATGTGCGTTTCCAAGGAAGCCGTGGAAAACAAGGATGCAGTGAGCTTGACGCTCAAGACGTCTTCCAGCTGCGTAAGTTGTTATGTGTACCCTGGTGAAATATGAATGACTCAGGACACAATACTAACTTTTAGGGATCTTTAATACCTGACTATTTCCATGAAGGGGAAATAGCATTAAAATATTTTGGAGTGTTTCAGTAGTAATTGGTATCACACAATCACAGAATTGTCTAATATAAGCAACTCACTTCTGACTGTAACTGAGATACAAAGCTTGACTGTGCCTTAAAGCTTTCAGGGAACCTTCAGCTACGAGAGTGCTTTTATCATACAGACCTAAAAATAATAAAATAAACTGAAAGTGCAATAAACAACTGTAATGGTACTTCTGTTATACAAAAAAAGAACAAAGAACCATAGTTACAACCATACACAACTTGGTAAAGTCAAATTAGATGAAATGTGCTACACAATACTCACAAATGATTAGCTCTGTGCTAACTTAGGTGCGCGGGCTTGAGCAACCCCATGCAGCACTATCAAAAGAAAACAAACAGCTTAAACACAAACTTCACTTTTTACATAAGTGGGAATTAATAACATCCATAAAGTGAACTTACAATATCTCCGGACTGAATCGAGTCACTCGCACGTGAAACTTTGACAGATAATCTGTAAACATCGAACGCTCTCTTATTACATTCGGCACAAACCTCACGTTCTGACATTCTTTACAATCACATTAGTGGACAGCTTGCATTATTTTTGAAAGAATATCAAAGAATATCATATTAAGCATATTCACCGTAGGAAATGTCAACAGCTCCGGAGCAGGCCAACATTCAAGACGCCGATTTTCAGTAAAAGAAAGAGCAGCAACTTCCTGTTTTGGATGTCACGCGGTATTATCACTCAACTGACTCTCAGGGGACATCCAACAGGTTAGAGTGCCATCGTGTGGCTGAAGTGAGAACGACACTTTAATAGTGAGAAAACCCTATTTTCCACTAGGCTACATTCTCCCCTGCTATAATGTCAACGTCCACGGTGACTTAATTCACAGCTCTAACTTCCTTCACCGCTTCCCTGAAAAATACAGCACCCATACTAGTCAACAACTGCAACAGCACATCTGGAGGGAGTGAAATTGCATTGTAGGCTGATTTAGGGACACGGTAAGGGTTTGAGTGCATTGCTGCATTAGCTCTCCGACTTGTTTGTGGCGCTGGAGTAGGTATAGCAACAACAGCATCCCTGGGAGCTATTGACTCAGCCTCGGGACTCTCAGACTGTTCTCTACTGGCTGGTTCAGTTATATGTACAGATTCAGAGACTTCTCCACTCCGAGCATCTCTATCCTCTACACCGCCCTCCTCCCCTGTCACCTGGTCTGCTGTTGGATCTAGTGCTGGGTATGTAACTTCCTCAAACACCACATACTCTGGATCATCTGCATCTAGGTCCTCTTCTGTGGTGGGAGGGACTGGTGTTTTATTAGGCATACTACCTCTCTGCCTCCTAGGAGCAGGAATAGGACCTACACAAGGCCTGAGGTTAGTTCTGTGGACCCTATCAATGGGACCACCTCCAACTGGCTCCACTGCATGTGTGCTGCCCTGGACCTCCACCACTTTGTAAACAGTAGGACCCCAAGCATCTTGGATTTTATTCCTACCCTGCGGCCAATGATGGAGATAGACTAGCTGCCCTAAGTCTACAGGAGGACAATATATCCTGTCTTTGTCTCGTTCAAGCCTCTCCGCTGCTTTCTTCTCCGCATAATGCCTTGCCCTAGCATGAGCCTCCTCTAGACGTTCTTGGTGCACCACTAACCAATCATGCTTTTTATCTATCACCTGCTCTTGTCCTAGCAAAGCATCTACAGGTAGATAGGGGTGTACCCCAAACATAAGGTAATATGGTGAGTACCCTGTGGTGGCGTGAGGCGTCACATTGTATGCATAGACAAGCTCAGATAGGTGCTCTGGCCAACGGCGTTTCTTTTCAGGTGGTAGTGTACGCAAGAGGTCGTGAAGAGTCCTATTGAAACGTTCACATTGTGCGTTACCTTCTGGATGATGTGGTGTGGTACGAGTTTTCTTAACTCCATAAAGCCTGCACAACTCCTGAACTCTCCTCACTTTCAAAGTTCCTACCCTGATCAGCATGTAATCTCTCAGGCACACCATACTTTAGGAACCACTCTCGGAGTAAAACTTTGGCAGTTGTATCAGCTTTCTGGTCACGCGTAGGAAAAGCCTGTGTGAAGTTAGTGAAAACGTCTGTAACGACCAAAACATTTTCCCGACCGTCCGATGCCTTTTCTAATACAGTGAAGTCCACAGCGACGACCTCAAGGGGCTGTGGCATCTTGGTAAGCACACATCTGTGACACTTTTTAATCCACTGCTCTACATCTTCATACATCCCCACCCAGAAACATCTCTGTCTCAATAAGTTTTGTGTGCGTTCGATTCCTTGATGCCCCATTTAATTGTGTACACTGTCAAGTACGGCCTCTTTCAAACACTCTGGCAAAAGGAGCTGCTGACATTTCCCCACATGAACATCATCAATCACACGGTACAGTAAACCATCAATATCTTTGATCCTAGACCACTGTCTTACTAGGGAGATAACATGTTTGGCCAGCCTTATCCTCTCCTGATAATTGGGCTTCTTTTTCCTATCCCAAAACTGCCTGAATGAGCTGAGTGTTGGATCTGTGTTCTGGAAATGACAGAGCTCTTCCCTTGAATAACCTGGCATGGTGGGTGTGGCATCTGGGGAGTCGTCCCTAGCGGTACCTTGCTCCGCCTCTGAAACACGGACCTGTCTGACCCTACAGGATTTGATACCTGCACTCCCTACCTCAGGATCTAGAGCTGTCCCCTTGCGAATGACATTACAGATGGATATACAGCCTTCAAACTCCTCATCCCTATCTGGCTGTGGCTCCCCTGCTAACGGCTGCCTAGAGAGGGTGTCTGCAGCTGTGTTACAGCGACTGGGGCGGTACTTCACCTCAAAGTCAAACACTGCCAATTGTCCTACCCAGCGCTGTTCAATGGCGCCTAGCTTGGCAGTGTTAAGGTGGCACAAGGGGTTGTTGTCGGTGATGACTGTGCATTTAGAGCCTAATAGGTAACCTCTAAAGACTGCCCACTTAAGGGCTAGCAGTTCAAGTTTCATACTGCTGTAGTTCCTGTCATTTTTCTCTGCATTACATAGTCTCCCACTCGCATATGCGATCACTCTCTTTCCTTGGCCCTGCTGTTGATAGAGGACTGCACCTAAACCTAGGCTACTGGCATCTGTCTCGACAATGAAGGGAAGAGAGAAGTCGGCAAACCCTAACACTGGAGCACTGGTGAGTTTCTCTTTTAGTAGCTCAAAAGCTCCCTGACACTCAGGCGTCCATTGAATATTTAACAAGCGTTTGGACCTACCTGGACTGTTCTCTTTCAGACATGTATTGACCAGATCATGCAAGGGACCTGCTAACTGGGAGAAGCCCTGAATAAATCTCCAATAGTAGCTGCAAAATCCTACGAATGACCTCAAGTCCTTAACACTACTAGGCACTGGCCACTGCTTCACTGCCGCTATCTTATCTGGGTCGGTACTTAGCCCCTCGGCTGAGATCTCATGACCTAGGAAGCATACTCTGGGCTGCAGAAAATGGCATTTGTTTACTTTAATCTTTAACCCTGTATCCCTGAGCCTCTGTTAGACTGTCTGAAGTCGTGCTAAGTGGTCATCAAGGCTGTCAGAAAAGACCAGGATGTCATCTAAGTACACCAGCATCACCTGGAAGACTAGGTCGTTCATTGTTGCCTGCATAAGTCTCTGAAAAGTTGCTGGCCCATTACAAACACCAAAAGGGAGCCTAGTGTACTCAAATAACCCAAAAGGGGTAGTAAAGGCTGTCTTGTGCCTGTCATCCTCTTGTACTGCACCTGGTGGTAGCCACTAGCGAGGTCTATGGTGGAAAAGAACTTCGCACCATGCAGTGCATCGAAGCACTCGTCTATACGAGGCAGAGGGAATGCGTCACGTCTGGTCTTCATGTTCAACTTTCTATAGTCTACACATAGCCGTAAGGTACCATCTGACTTTCGCACAATTACGATAGGTGATGCATATGCACTTGTGCTCTCTTTGATAACACCTTTCTTGAGGAGTTGTTTTATGTGCTCCCTAACCTCGCTGTACTGTGTGGGAGGTATCCGTCAGTACGGTTGTGTAACTGGCACATCATCGCTTAAGTGTATTTCATGTTTGACCTTGTCTGTGTATCCTAGATCTTCATCCTTAAAGGCGAATACATCTGCATACTGAGTTAAGATCACTGCTAACTTAGCCTGCTCTTCTGGCGAACCACCTACGTCTAAGTGTTCTAGAATGGACTGCAGCTCGCTGCCGAAAACCTGAGTATCCTTTCTTTCAACAGATACCTCCTCATGGTCAGCTGCTATACGCCTGAAGTGCACCTCTGTCGGACCCATGTCCATATCTTCCACCTGGGACAACAAGCCTACCCTGGTCCGGGGCGGCAACCATATATCTTCCTGTGAAAGGTTCACCACCTGTACTGGGAACACAGACTTATTAGCCTCAACTCGGGTGGGAACTATCAGGAGATCACCAGGCAACGGTTTGTTTGTGCTAGGCTCTATCAGCATCAAGGACTTATCATCTGAGTTTTTCTTAGGACCCTTAGCATACACTGTGGCAACTGAACCTGCTGGGACATGTACTGCATATCTACAAGCTATCCTAGCTGTATAGATCTTTGAATCCACTTCACATGTTTGCACTTTCTGAAAAATATCTCTCCAGGTTGAGTCTAGTTCTCCTCCTAAAATTGTATCAAAGGCGGCTATGGCAAACTCTTTGCATCTCTTGGCTATATTCATACCAATTAGGACGGGTAACTTGTCTTCTTGCCCACTAGCTTGCTGTTCCTGCTCAGTCTTCCCTGACTCTGGCAACTCTCCTGACTCAGGCTCCTCATCCTTCACCACTAGGAATCCACACTCAGGTATAGTTAACCCCATGGCCTGCACATCTACTTCAACGTAACCGATGTATGGGATTGGTAATGAGTTTGCTGCAGATAACTTGAGCCATTTGGCAGCGGAGGTCATGTCTTCATCTGTTCCTAGTAACTTTTCCCTGAAGAACGACTGAGAGGGTGCTAACCATGCTCCCTGAATCTAACAGGCACTTAACCTTCACTCCACCCACCTCAACTTCAACCTCTGGACACTCGCCAACTCCGTGCTCAAGAATTCGCTCACGAGTAATGGGCTTTGAGCCTCTTTTGACCCCTCGAATTACCTGGCTCTTGGCAACCGAGGGAGCTAGTTTTCCGCCTGAGATGCAGAGGGGTTAGTAGACCGGCCACCTGACTTCTGCTGTATGCACTCTCTTGCAATATGTCCTATTCCTTTGCATTTGAAACAGATAGGTTTGCCATCATCTGTGTACTGGGGCTTTGTCTTTGGCCTAGGTTTCCACCCTTTGTCATTTCCAGACTCTGACCGTAAGACTCTCCTTCATTACCTTGGCTAACTCTCCGATAGCCTTTCCCTGCTCAGAGACCACTTTAAGTATATCATCTAGTGTGGCAGACGGTTCTTCTGGTGTGCTACCTTGACACTGGCCTTTATCACGTGTGCTATCACATACCATGCCCCGGCTCTTAGCAACTTTGGGGTTACTGGACTTGTCTTCTACCGACCAGGTAACAGCTTCCTCACGCACATCCAAGAGGGTAGACCGGGGCTTCTGTTTTACAAATCTGCGGAGCTCTCTCCGGATCAAGGGATCCCTGAGTCCCTCAACAAACTGATCCCTGACTGCTACCCTTGGCTCAGATATTGTATGTGGGGCTTGTTTGAGGGCTAAGCGAAGGATTTGGCTTAGTGCGTGTGAATCTTCACCCTCCTGTTGGTGACGCCCATAAAAAGATTAAGAGTTGTGCCACAGTGCGCATTTCTGTAAAAGCTACCCTGAGAAAGTGGAATATATCTGTAGACTGTGTCCACTCTCCATCTGAACATAGTCTGATCTCTTCTACTGCGGACCCCTTAAGGAGAGAGAGAACGTAGTCAACCTGATCTGCCTGGTTTAGACCCTTAGCACGTATGACACGCTCTACCTCCTCAATGAACTCATCTACTGAGCGACCATCAACAGTTAAGTCACCACTGAAAGGCTGTACTGGACGCTCCTGGGGTAGAAACACATGACTTGTTGGACTCACGACTAAAACTAGAAATTTTGGTCATTGCTTCCTCATGTTTCTGAGTCAGTTCATTTAGCTGGGTCTGAAGTTCTTCTAAGTCCTGTTCTGTTGCCATGGTGAAATGTCTTTATGCTGACTTAGCTTGATCCAGTCACGTGAAACCTGCAAATGGGGTTTAGTCTGATGGCTGAGTTGTCCTCTTCTGGAACGATCTTCTCCCTCCACGTCAGGTCTTGGGCTGGTCCGGTCACGGTTCTCCCAAGGTCACCTCTCAGCAGGCCTCACCGTCCTGGGTCCTCTTCAGCACCTCCACCGCACGTTACCACTACAGTTGTTCATGCACTTACAAAATAAATTCTAATCTACATGGGCCTATCAGAAAACTCCAAACTAATTAGGAATCCCACTTCTGACACCAAAATATGTACCCTGGTGAAATATGAATGACTCAGGACACAATACTAACTTTTAGGGATCTTTAATACCTGACTATTTCCATGAAGGGGAAATAGCATTAAAATATTTTGGAGTGTTTCAGTAGTAATTGGTATCACACAATCACAGAATTGTCTAATATAAGCAACTCACTTCTGACTGTAACTGAGATACAAAGCTTGACTGTGCCTTAAAGCTTTCAGGGAACCTTCAGCTACGAGAGTGCTTTTATCATACAGACCTAAAAATAATAAAATAAACTGAAAGTGCAATAAACAACTGTAATGGTACTTCTGTTATACAAAAAAAGAACAAAGAACCATAGTTACAACCATACACAACTTGGTAAAGTCAAATTAGATGAAATGTGCTACACAATACTCACAAATGATTAGCTCTGTGCTAACTTAGGTGCGCGGGCTTGAGCAACCCCATGCAGCACTATCAAAAGAAAACAAACAGCTTAAACACAAACTTCACTTTTTACATAAGTGGGAATTAATAACATCCATAAAGTGAACTTACAATATCTCCGGACTGAATCGAGTCACTCGCACGTGAAACTTTGACAGATAATCTGTAAACATCGAACGCTCTCTTATTACATTCGGCACAAACCTCACGTTCTGACATTCTTTACAATCACATTAGTGGACAGCTTGCATTATTTTTGAAAGAATATCAAAGAATATCATATTAAGCATATTCACCGTAGGAAATGTCAACAGCTCCGGAGCAGGCCAACATTCAAGACGCCGATTTTCAGTAAAAGAAAGAGCAGCAATTTCCTGTTTTGGATGTCACGCGGTATTATCACTCAACTGACTCTCAGGGGACATCCAACAGGCTAGAGTGCCATCGTGTGGCTGAAGTGAGAACGACACTTTAATAGTGAGAAAACCCTATTTTCCACTAGGCTACATAAGTTTAACTTAACTAGACATGAGAGCCACAAAGCTGGAAAATGATTAAATAACAGGTGCTGGGTATGATACCTCATACCCAGCACCTGTTATTTAATCATTTTCCAGCATCAAAATACAAGCAATCGTATGGGAAAATAAACCTAGACTCCAGTCATCCAACAAAAGGAAAATGAAACACAAAACATGGAAACAGCAGCGCTTACCCTCCCCTATCCTATCCCAAAACGACAGGAAAAAACTACCCCAAAAGAAGTCACTGGGTGTACTAAACATAGTCTAAATCCTAGTTTAGCAGGTAGATCACAGTAACAACTAGGACACCTGAAACAGTATCCATACTCCAGACGAGAGACACCCCAGAATTAAGGATTTCCAAGTTGTGTTTGGACCACAACATTAGTGCAAAGTGTTCTTTGAATACAGACTACGCACAAAAAAAAGAAAAAATTCAAGTGCTATAATTGTGACAAAACGCTGTAACAAAAAAACAAAACAAAAAAAGGCGGCACTGCAATAGAGTAAGAAATCACGCTGAATATAATACAAAATAAAAAGAAACCGAAAGAAACTAAAAGCACCTTATTCCCAAGGGGAAGAGCTACAAGTCAATCAATCAGCTCTGTTGATGTTAAGCTGTTCACTCAGAGTCCATGTGGTGGTCACAGAAAAATACACATTGTTCAGTGGTTGCTCAGTGTGCATATAAAGCCTGTCCTCCATTATAACTGGTAGCTATAGAGATGAAGAAAAAAATTGCCCTTCGTGGGGACACCGGAGGCAGGCTGGGTAGGCAAATCCACGGTATTTATTATGACGAGCCAGCGCTTTCCCCACGGTGTCAAACTCTTGCCGCCTTCGCAGGACCTCCGCTGACAGGTCGGGGTAGAACCGTAGCAGGGAGCCACCATGGTAGATGTCACGTTTCTTTATCGCCGCTTTGAGCACAGCCTCTCTTTGTGAATATTGCAGAAACTGGACCAAGACGCTTCTCGGGGGCTTGTCTGGAGCCGGAGCTGGAGCCAGGGCTCGATGGGCACGTTCAATCTCCAGCGTGGGATAATCGGCGGGCAGGCCGATTAAAGTCGGTAATGTTGTCTGGAAAAAGTCCACAAGAGGGATGATGCCCTCCGTTTTCTCTGGAAGGTTGATAATTTTCAGATTTTTACGATGGCCACGGTTTTCTAGGTCGTCAATTTTTAGCTGCAGCTGCTTCACCGTTTTATCCATGGCGGCTATGTGAGTGGCATAGGCACTGTTGCTGTCCTCTGTGGTGGAGACCCTCTCCTCAACCTCTTCCACACGCTTTTCCAGGTCCGTCACTCGGTTAGACAGCGCCAACAAAGAGCTCTCCACCGAAGTGACAGATACTTTTATTTCGTTCAGCGCACCGTCAATGATGTCTAGGCAAGGGCTGACTGATTCATCCATGTCGTCCACCCGGGAGGCCACAGACTTTATTTCAGTCAGGTCCACTTTTGTCAAAATATCTTTTATTCTAAAGCAGAATATTACATTTGGCGGTATGGCTCTGTTCTGGGACCTCCCTGTCCTTCCACGTGCCTACGTGGAAAACCTTAAGGCAGGGAGAGCACACCACCTCCCTGCCCTTCCATGTGCATACATGGAAAAGTTAGTTGCTTCATTAGCTAGCGTCAACCCTGAGAAGTTAGCATCGCCTTGGTTAGCCACACTCGGGACACGTGAGGCCGCTTGTTGAGCAGTTTTATTCTTAGTGGCGGGACCCGACGATGAAAAGATAGGAAAATCCTTATCGCGTTGCGGTCTGGGCATCTCTGAGGTACAATTCGACCATTGGTATTGAGTTTACATGGAGAAAGTTACGAATTTATTTGTAGCCTGGAGCGGAGGAAAGTTTCAAGCGTCCATCTTGGTCCGGATCACGTGACCTCAAGTGTGGTTTACTTTAACAGAAGAGTATACATGTATTTCTTGGGAATTATGAATTGTAGTGTAGTGTAGTGTAGTGTAGTGTATCATTGAGTACCATTAAACAATAAACACTAATTCTAAACAATGGGGATAAGTTAAAAAGTAGATTACCTCAATGTATGTTTCAGGACACAATGAATGACATGAAACATGCAACTTAACAGGAAGGGACATAATATCAAATATCGGAATTAGGTAATTCCTAGTTTATTATTATTATTATTATTATTATTTTTGGTTATATTTAGAAACAGGGTTGATTTTTAAAGTCAAAATGAAATAGCAAAATAGACACACATTTATAACATCAATGAATTATATTATTGTGGTGTGAGGGGTTGTGGTTTAGCATCGGCTGCGAGCAAGGGGTGCGGGGCGGCTCAATCGCGGGAATCAACACAGCTATAAGGGGTTACAGTAATGAGTGATAGGCTATATATGTATGTTGTGTTGCTCTGCCCCTACAGTGAGGCCGGCTCCAGTTCCCCATGATTGCCAGTGTGCCGAACGGATTATTGTGATCGAACTTGTGTGTGTTACCATTGGTTGTGTGCAAATTATTGTGTGCGGCAGTCGGAACCGTTGTGGCACGAGGTGTCGGCTCGACACCTCGTCGCATACAAAGACAATAAAAAGACTATTGCCGTGACCTGCCTGGTTTATTACAGCTTTTGCTACAATTATATAATATACATTATATATATATATATATGAATAATATATATTATTATAGATGTACCAAAATAAAATTCACATTATAAAAGTAAGCCATTATTAAGAAAATCAATGTATTAATACTTCTTTATGTTGTATTTGCAACCTAGCGTGCTGCCATCTTTGTTTCGTCAGGGCTTACGTCACGAAAATGGTTGCTCAAATGGGCTTGCATAGAGTACAACACTGTACTTCAGACTAGTTAACGCTCAGTGTTGATACAATAGAGTTTGAGAGTTTTGATGAGATACAAGAACCACAAACAAAGTCAAAACCCCAATTGCCTATGCGTTTGAGCGAATAAGAGCAAATATGTAATAAAACAATATGTAATACATGTTCCCATGGAGTCGAGACGACAGCGGCGAAAGTGAAAGGATGCCTGAACTTGAAAGGCAGCACATTGGGAATAATGGGTGGTGCCAGTGCGGGGCTTGTATCCAATACAAACTCATGTGGAAAGTGTGTGCTACCAAGAGGTCAACCTGGATAATTTCATACAAGATCGCTGCATTACAACCAATTCTAGGATGTGTTGTCGCAGTTACTGGTGTTACGTGGTGTTGGATGTGCCACCAGTGGGATTTTATTCATAATGCCTTCATCATCATCTCGCTATTATCTTTATTATTAGGTCTATTATAGGCGTATTTATCAAATCAAAAACTGTTGCAGTCGCGGAAGTCAAGGAGACAAAGGACATTCTTGGTACTTTTATTTGCGCTGTAGCCTACAGAACCGCACATCTACCCGGTCCTCCGGTTAAGTTTAATGGGAGTTAGATGTGTGTTAGTCTATGGTTAGATCTATTGACTGTATGGGTTGTGTCTTGCGCCAGTTGCGCTGGTGCATGGATGTGTGATGTGCTCGGTGCATTGAATGGCGATTAATATATAGACAGACACAATTAGAATGAGGACATTTAAAATTGTATCAGATGTACCATTATATATATTTGTTTATTAAAACAATGTGGGTAGGACTGGCCCCAAATATTGGGTTTTAATAATGAATGTATTCAGCAGCCATGCTAATGTTTAAACGAAGGCAAAAGATACCAAAAGGCTCTACTTACTAATAATAATGGGTTATAACATGACATGAATAGGTAGCAATCTTATTTCTTTTTCTGGCGATCTGTCATCCACAATAGCACCTGTGTGTTTTCTCTTCAGGTGAATATTGCATTCAGTCTTGGTTATTTTAAGAGGTTTGAAAGTTTATATTTAAAAATGGTGTAATTGTTTATCGCCCCCACCAAATTCCAATACAGGTTTTCAGCCCGATTGTGCAGCACTTCTCTGGCCCCACACATAACTGCGGGCACACCCTTGATTTATTTTTTTACTTCAAAGGTGTCTGTTAATTCCCTGAATAAGATTGATTTTGTCTCTGACCATAAATGTATAACCTTTGATACACCATTACTACCAAGTACAATAACCCAGAAACATATAATCCACTCTCGCATCTTTAATGAGCAGTCTGCATATACATACATATAAGGCACTGCATGACTTTGCCCCAGTTACATTTCCGATCTCCTTGTTATTCATTCAATTAGAAAACAAATTGACCTGAACATCCTACAAGAGCGGCAATGGCCTAGACCCCGAAGTACTCAGCAGCTATCGGCCCATCTCTAACCTTCCTTTCCTTTCTAAAGTACTGGAAATAATTGTAGCTAACCATCAATCACCTGATGAACAACTTATTTGAACCCTTTCAGTCTGGATTCAGGCATTTCTATTCCACTGAAACAGCTGTGACCAATCTTTTACCAGCAATGCAAGCTTCCTGCTGGTGCCGCTTGACCTCAGTGCCACCTTCGACACAATCGACCACAGCATTTTTCTTGATTGCTTGAACACTATGTTGGCATCAAAGGCTCGGCCCTTCTCTGGTTTAGATCTTATCTCACAAACAGAACGCAATTTGTTCTCTGTGAAGTCGAAACACTGCAA
This sequence comes from Merluccius productus, assembly GCA_027122695.1. Classification (NCBI taxonomy): domain Eukaryota; kingdom Metazoa; phylum Chordata; class Actinopteri; order Gadiformes; family Merlucciidae; genus Merluccius; species Merluccius productus. The sequence continues at coordinate 13,675 of JAOPJI010054798.1, forward strand.
CCTAAGCTTTGGTCTTCCCCAAGGGTAAATCCTTGATCCACTGCTCTTTGCAATCTACATGCTTCCTCTTGGGGATATCATTCACAGCTACTGAATTAGCTTGGATGCTATGACGATGACACTCAAATTTCCATTCCTATTAGATCAAATGACTCTTCCCTGATCCAGGTTGAATCCTGCATGACTGCAATTAAAAGATGTCCCAAAACTACTTGCAGCTTAACACAGGAAAAACAGAGCTGATAATGTCATGATCTGCCTCTGTTCCCTGTGTTTCTGCATCTTATGGACATTTTCAGGACTTTGTTTATGGTTTCCTGTTTTATTTTGGTAGTTCACCCCTCATGTGTCATGTTTTGATTTCAAAACCTGACACATGATTTCACATGTTTTTCCCGCCCTTGTGATTTCCCTGATTAGTTTCACCTGCTCCTCATCATTTCACCTGCACCTCGTTCCCTCATTAGCTACTCCCTTTATATACTGGTTCACATGTTTTGTTCTTTGTCAGTTCGTCCCAGTTACTAGTCGTTTCTGTTCCTGTGTTTCCTGCGGTTTGGTACCTTGTTTGGATTTTGTACCTGCCAGTCTACCTGTACCTGTAAGT
>JAOPJI010054815.1:0-14274 GCA_027122695.1 Merluccius productus
CGGTGTGTTCTCACGGGCTGGTTTTCTGGGTTTTTCCCGATAATACCTCCCCCGGTTTTTGCCATAACACACCCCGCCCCCCCCCCCCCCCCCTCTCCGGGAAATTATTTATTTATTTCTGCACACAATGGCACTTGTTCTCACGGCACCCTCCCTGCTGCAATGCATACTCCCTACAGTCCATGCCAGGCATTTTAACCAGGCGCTGATATTAATTACGAAAGTGTCGATCATTACATGCGTGCTGATTCAATGCAACATTGGAAAGAAAATAAATGCTTGCTAAAAAAAATGTTTAATCCGTCTAACTGGTCATTTTCAGTACAGTTTTAAATGTATGTCTACAAAATCAATACACCCTTTTTATGGCTGTTTGTCATGGTGTACTCTAATATTCTTTGTTTTTAAGCAATAGGCCTCAGTAAAGTCAACTGGATGGGCTCATTAAAGAGGCCCAAAGCATCCACTTGATGCCAAAATGTTGTGATTAATCTCCCTTTAGCCGTCTCTAACATCATCCTAATCCCTATTTTGTTGGTAAAATATGGAAAATTCATGTCACAGTCGGTGCCAAAATAAAGAAATGTTCATGGATTTAACAACACATTAATAAATTAGCATGGAGAGCTGATAAAACACCCAAATCTTGGAATAATAAATCATGTTGGAGGCTATAGCTACTCGTACTGCAACTCGTACTATAACCACCAAACTTTAAAGGACCTTCCACCGATTTCCAACATTTTAATGGTCTCCAAGTTGCCCTAACGAAAGTTATTGCGTTCTGTGGATCAACATATGGCCACTTTCTTTACCCCGAAGGTCCCGGGACTCCCGGGTTTTCAGAAAACGGCAAAGCTCTTTGTCAGCGCCCAGAGCCCTCCTCTCCCTGGCTAATCATCTTGGAGTTTGGCTCCATGGGATTCAGTGCCCTTGTAGTTAGCCTGAAAAGCGACACAAGTTTTCACAATGGCCGCTATCGATGAATACCAATCTACGGATCAAATGAGGACTACTAACTTTTGGCCAAGTCTTACTGAGCGGAAGGAATGACGGACATTTATTTGAGCCGGAGTACACTGGAGAGGAAGACAGCGGAGACGGCAGCAGGCAAATGTGCAACAGCTGTTCTGGAGTCCTGCCGTTTAGCCGCTCTCATTCAAGTAATAAAGTATCGCTGCACAGACAAATACAAATAAAATGTTCATAAACACAGTATAACCATTACTAAACCACTATTTTTTAGTTTACTTGTGCACTTTCAATGCAATAAGTAGCAATGCTTGTATACATGCAGCACCGAAGTTTGCAAACAGGTTTATGCCATTGTTTATTCATGCAGTATTGCAATACCATTATGGTCTGGCATTTATACCGTGAAGACGAGGATTACAATGTCTGCGGCAGCTACAGGAGATGGTACAGACCAGTCCATGATACGACAAACCCACCTGGTGATGTGGAAGTGGGACCTGGCACAGACCATGAATATATATTCTGATAACGCGGACAGTATTGAAGAAGGTCAGCAAGTGTGTTTTAAAGCACAAGAGTTTCAACGCCATGTTGGACTTTCTTTTCTCTGGAGGCTTTCTTTACGATACATGCAACTACATAACTATGGCACATACAATTGTGTATTGATACAAAGCTTGTACTTTTTATTATTACTGAAATGCAAATACAGACATATGCATATATATTTTCATCATTATATGGGCTCCATTACAGCTAACCACTGTTTTACAACAGCCGCTTTAGCAACTTGACACAACCAATCACCGAACAATGAGACAGCATGATGTTATCCACACAGCCCGCAGGTCCACAAATATATAATACAAAACTATAAACGAAAGACGCCAAGCTTATGTTTGCCTCTTGTAACGCTCTCTCAACGCTGTGCAATGCACCACAAAATGTAAATGTAAAATTGACGATATTCTACAACTCGTGTCTCTAGTGCATTAGTAGTTTGTACTGTAGTTTACGTGTTTCTCTTTGGTTTTTGGGTACATTTTGACAGCTTGGGACACTATGATGACACTATGAGTTAATACAAATGTGGCTGTGTCGGTGCGAGGTCGCTTTAACACGGCAATACAAGAACAGGGTAGACGTCATACCGACACAGGAGAGAAATAAGCTCTGGGTTGCTAGATTGGCTGGTGCGTTTCTTCGGTGTAATGCGGTGGAAAGTGAGCCGCGGCTTTGCTATTTGTTACTTCAATGGTGGCGTGTTGCTTGGTTCCATGTTTGTTGTTGTTTGGACAGGAGACATGGCATCCTTTTGTCTCTTTTCTTGCCTGCATTAGCATTCGCAGGAGACCCTGAGGAACGTCTCGGTAAAGAGAGAAGGACAAAGAGTATAAGGATTTTTGAAGAGGCAAAGGTAGATGCGTGAGTTCTATGGTCCCATACTGCAATATCTAAGTTTATACTGTTGACTTGAGTTCATTAAATTAAATTATTGTCTCTACATTGGTGGTCACAATGATGATATATCTTGGTAAACTGCAATGCTTCCTCAAATAAAATACGTGAAGATTCATTCCAAATCTTATTGAATCATGATGATGATGATGATGATGATGATGATGGAGGTTTCTTCCTATCTCATGTTTGCCTGGAAGTTTTCAGTTTTCGTTTTCTGGTATTTCTTTTTAATGTCCTCTCTTTAGAGATAGATCCTTCAAGTTCCACATCAACAACAACAACAGCAACAGAAGAAGACTTCCTGAGGTGCTGGAGAGACTCCTCCCCAGGTGGTCTTGGCGGCAGATCCATCTGGCGCTCTGCTCGCTTCATGCTACTTTAAGGCAACTTGACAGTTTTAACATCTTGACCGTCTCCTGCGACGGTAAAGCTACTGCCGGTGGATTAACTTGACACGGTTTACTTCCTGCCCCTCTGCTGAATCAATATTATCTTATCCGTGCTTGCTGTTTGTTTCACGACCAAAACAGCTATGAGAGTGAAAACGTGACGTTTGCCCTTTTGCAGCAACACAGCCATATGGAGAGAGTGTTGTAGGCATGTCTCGAATATTTTTGATTTCATTTATTTTAAATGCTGTGGAAAGGTACCCACAGTGAAATATTTCCCACATCTAACAAACACATCTGCAGGGTTCAGGGTCTGGGTGGCTGTGTGTGCCTGGATGAAATTCCACGCACGTTTGAAGCCATGGCGTATACCACAGACCTTGCTCAATTCCCAAATGGGATTTTGAATGCCGGTATGATACCCTCGAGTTGGCAGATGATGTAGCCTCTATAGAGGATACAACAGATGTGGCTGCCAATTACATTTAGCTGTGGAAGCATGCGTCTGTCCACCCAACCCCACCCCTGCTGACAAGTGTGTTTGACAGTTGGTCTGCCACATTGCATTGTGGGAGGGAATACCATTAAAGTGTTAGACGGTCTAGTTGTGACGTCCTTAGCGGTTCACAAGTTGAGTGTATAACGTTTTAAAATGCAAATAACTTTCTCAATTCGTTGTGGACCTTGAGAACCTTTCCCCAACGCAAGCGTGGAAGGAGGGCTGATGGTAGACTTGAATGGTATGCGATGTCTGTGTCTCTGTTTTCCATCACAGTGTCTTCTGCTACAGACGAAACAAATTGACATTACCACGTGCCAATTATGGATGGTTTTCCTAGCATGGGTGGTCCCAGTGGGAGTCGAACCCCTAACCCTGGCATTCTGAGAACCATGCTCCCCTAATCACCTACTTGTGTGTGTGTGTGTGTGTGTAAGAGGTACATTGGAGCAGAAGTATAGGCAGGCACGCGTTTCATTTATTTATTTTTGTATTACTTTTTGAACATTTGAACTTTCGCGGCAGCATGGTGAACAATGAAAAGAACAACACCGAGACACGGCGGCAGTAGCTGCTAACAGATGGCAGTGCCGGTCCGCCGGGTGGTTCAGATCAGTGATTGGTGGAGCACAGTGTGCAGTACAGGGTGACTCAGCAGCGCCAAACAGCTGTGTCTCACTCTCACAAGAGGATAGGAGAATAGAAGATGGCCGTCCAGGAAGTAGGCTCGTTAGTACTAAGTACGAGCTATGTCTGTGCGCAACAAGATACAGTGGCCCTGGTGGCTTGTATACAACTTCCCTCGCTCGGTGTCGCTTTGCTGACTACAGTCACAACATTTTAGGCTGTTTGTTGTCGGTGCCGCTGTATGGGAAGTGCTAGACTGCAGGGACCTTAATTGAGGACATGTCACATTTTTTACAGTTTCAGTAGAAAACAAACATTTGTCAGATAATGTTACACATGATGCCATATAAGTCATACCCCCCCCCTCCCCTCCAATGTAATCCAATTAATTTGAAGACAATTTAATGATTTGTTTTGTGAATGAGATTGGAATAACATTCTACCCGTTATTTTTATTTTAACATTTCAATATAAATGTTAACAACTGCAGGGAACAATATACTCCCTTCGACATCTTCACTTAACTGGAAAGAAATCAGAGGCCCATATAGCGATATTCTACTTTTCACTTATCGCTCATCCAATGTATTGATGCGCCAGTCTGCTTTCTTTTGCTTTCAGCCGTTTATTGCTACAGAAAAAAAAACACACACCCTGTGGTACCGGCGTGAAATAAGAGTCCCTTTGTCATACGATCAATTCCCGAGCACACAGACACAGGGAACCTTGCGACAGACTGAACAAGAATATTGTGTTGCACTGCTTCCGAGTCTGCGGGAGCTCGCAGCCTTTGCATCAAAATACAGTGTAACGTAAAACTAGTCCCCGTGGAGGAGGGAATGATACCACGACACAAAAAAAAAAAAAACTATGCTGTGAACTATAAAAACTATACGAGTGCAAAATGAATAGTAGTGGCAGGTGAAATCATTTCACTTGTTTCCATAAACAGAGAAGAGGTGTAAATTGCAAATGGAAAAGAAAAAAAAACGATGAAAGCAAAAGATTGCACAAATGGAAGATATATGTATAAATCATCACAACGGTACCTGTTGGGCGAACCAAAAAATACATTGAAATAAAATCAGTGGAGCTCAAACAGTTTAGAGGCGTTTAGTCTGTCGGGAACTTAACACATAATCGATATCAGATGCTGACCTCTGAACCAGTCAGATCTTGTTCAACATCTCAAATATGGTAAAAGCTAAACTCATAAAACGCCTGCTTTTCTTATTACCTTTAAGCTTCCGCGCACACACACACACACACACACACACACCCCGGCTGTTACATGAGTCAATGGTGTAAAAGGAATATGACAATAAATAGATATCATCAGCTTGAGAGTAGGTGAATCGTGTATGTAGGAATATTCGGTATATGGTGGATTTTAATCAGAGCATCAAACCTTGCGGGCATTAAGCAGCGGTCTGTGGGTGCGTATTCGCGCATGTGTGTGTGTGTGTGTTGTATCGACTCCCCCCTTGCACTGACACCCACAAATTGATGTTATCAGCTTGGTAATAGGCCTGCCCAGCTCGCTCCCCTCGTGTATTATTGGGAACGACAGCTTACTTAGGGACTGCGTCAACCAAATCATATTTCCACCAGGGTCCTCTGTCTGCCTGCGTCTCTGTCAGGTGGGGCCCGCATAGCAGATGGCGCGGGCCCCCAGGTTACCCCGCTCCTGGACCGCGTCGTCTACCTTGGCACCGAGTGACATTTCCGCCTTTTTTTTTTTCTTCTTCTCTCTGCTGGTGAAATCGAGTCGTAAAGGTAAAGGTCAAAGTGTCTGGTGGTAACGGACACCAAGCCGCTCGACGAGTATCAAAAAAGTGTCACAAGTGCTGGTAACATTTTTGGTCACCTTTGCAATGTCACACTTTAATAGCGTCTTTTATGTCCCTCTATGGATACGAGCTCTGTAAAAGCGGGGACAAGATAACTGCTGCTGAACATAAGCAGTACGACATAGGCCTACATGACTCGTCTTGTCACTGTTTCGTAACGGGAACGCAATACACTGGACGATGAAACTAACCCTTGAGGCTTTATAAGAGTCGGGACACCGCCTTGATTTGACGATGGATTGATTGATATTATCATCAAAAGTTATTAATATTCACTTATGCATGAAATATCCACAGCGATATAGGCAGCAAAACAACCACATCCTCTGAGCAAGAGGCCCAAGATCGAGAGGAGTCCATGAGCAAGCTGTTGCCAACGTTTGCGTTGAGGAGACAAAAACGCGAAACCTATCCCATACTTTCCTTGCAGGAAATAAAACTGTGAGCTTTATGTTAATTTACCATGTATGTAGTCATTTATTTTAAGCTTTGCGCTAACAAATGTGCTTATGTGCACTAACCTGATTGCGGCCGCGTGCCAGAAGGAACTCTTCTCCTTCCTTACTCCCCGTCTTAAAGAAATGACTGAAAATTAGACAAAAGCGTACATGGCGCAATTACTCTGGAAAACGGCGGTGACACACTTACATGTACAGACGTCTTGCCCTACATCCGAGGTTTTATCTACCGTCTGATGAATAAAGCAAACGTGAAGGAGACTCGAGAAGCTTTGACTAGGCGTGAGAATGATTTCTGATGAGTGAACACTAAGAGGATGGGAGTCTGTGTGTGTGTGTGTGTGTGTGTGTGTGTGTGTGTATGTGGGTGTGTGTATGTGTGTGTGTATGTGTGTGTGCTGAGCTCCATAGAATTACAGGAGAGGGAACAGGAATAGGGAATAGGGAACTTGATGTTTTAAGAGCCCTTACGAATCACTGCAACTGTTACTCAAATAATACCGTCTAAGAGTTAATCAATTTCAATATTTCCTTCTTTTAGTTTTTTAGTCTCTCTCTCTCTCTCGCTCTCTCAGGCGGGAGTGTGTGTGTGTGGGGACACACACAGGAGACACACACACACACACACACACACACACACACACACACAAAGGGGAGTGTGTGGGGGGGGGGTATGGAGCCTTAATGGAGTTGATAATGGGTCCGTTTGGTGACAGCCATTATTGCCTGGGTAATGTGCACTCTCAAGGTAGCATGTTGACATTTTCAGTTTGGCAGATCCGAGGACTTGGCTTGTCACGCCTACAACGTGCCCGGCCTCCCAAAGATAACGAGCTGCGTCGAAACGCGGGGACCGTTGAGGGGGAGTCGCCATCTTCTCATGGTTATCGACAGCATAAAGATGCATTATTAGAATGAATGAACCAAAGACTCAAATGAAAATGCTCCGAGTTTTGTTTCGGCAAACGCAGGATTGATTAATTGATTCCGGCGTATTCAAATGCAATCTTATCCGGGGGTTTGGATTTTGGAAATATTACTGATTTGGGGGAAATAATAACATAATATCTCATCAGTGAGAGACAATGAAGGGAGACTCCTCTATCATTACGTGAAGTGAATGCAGAAAATGAGCAGCGCTGCTTGAAATGCTTTAAATAGCACTGCAAAAACACCAAATCCAAAGGGAGGGTCCAGCCTCACTCAAGCTGTACAACCTGTCTCTGTCTCGTGTCAGGGTTGCTTCTTTGCTAACGATGTCAAACTGTTACTCTTGCTCCACTAAGTGGGTGTCCCCTTATCTGTCCAGTAGAGCCACGCTTTTTAACTGGTGGGTCGCGACCCATACGTGGGTAACTGATGTCTCGATGTTAATTCACGTTTCAATGGCTTACACATTCATTGAGTTTAGCCCCAATTCTTGCAGCCTTTGGTTTTACACTCAAAGTTTTCAGCAGTACATGTATTGGTAACTTGTAATTATTTTTGGGTCGTGACATAACGACTAATGATGACACATGTGGGTCCTGGGTCTAGACCAAAACCACTGCACCAGAGGGACTCTTGTGTCCTCCCATCGCTCCTCGTCACCTTGCCCAGTTTGCTTATCATTGACCTCTTGGGTATCAGTTTGATGCTTGTGCTTATATGTGCCAAGTCTTTTTTCTCTGCCTTTCAAATCATTTTCTTTGGCCAGCGTGCTATCTGACCTTTTTAGAAATATGTATTTATTTTTCTCCTGCTTCAAGCTTTTTACCACCTCTGACTCACCTCTGGGTTTTGGTGGACACTATCCAAAATACAGTTATTCCTCACATATTGATTTTGTGCTATACCGTTCTTGCCCTGGCTCTTCTACAAATAAAGAAGTTAGTTTTCAATTAACATTCATTGGTGCAAATTTATTACCTTTTCTACACAATCTACACAGCTGCAGAATGTCCACATCAGTCTCTCTCTTTATTCTCTCTCAACACACATTCTTCCTTGCATTTGCTCTCTGTTAAAGGTGCAATGTGTACAATTTAGTGGCATCTAGCGGTGAGGTTGCAGATTTACAACCAACTGAATACCCCCATCACCTCTCCCTTTCCAATGACGTAGGAGAAGCTACGGTGGCCTGTGAGGTGCCAGTAGGTGCTAGGGGTGGAATAAATACCAGAAAACTGTCATTTAATACACAGTCCAAATCTCAAAACGAGTACTCGTGTATGTTTTTAGTTTGTCTGCGATGGTTTCCACCAATGTACACATATGGAAAGTCACCTGTATTTTATACAGTCTATGTGTGTTACATTCACACTGGAGCTTCACTGGCCACGCAGTTTTTTACCTGCTGTTTTACTTGTTGTAGAGCTAGCGGGTAAACAGACATTTTAAAATTATAGCCTAAACATTTTGTAACGTGAGACGTAGCCGGTGTAATGGCACTTTAGTTTGGCTATTGTTTAGAGCAGGGTACTTTGTAATTTGCCTATTGTGTTGAAATATTGACCAAACAATGGCTTTATAGAGAGGAGTGCTGCTGCCCGCTAGACACAAGGGACTCATACCGGTGATCACGTCTTTAGTTCACATCGCTCATTCAGAGCGTGATCTGTTGAATATCCAAACTTTAAAGAAAAAATCGGTAACACTTTAGATTAGGGACCACATATTCACCATTAACTAGTTGCTAAGATCGTAATTTATATGCAACAACTTCCTTACTTACTATCAATAAGCAGTAATTAGGAGGTTATTGAGGGACAACTCTAATATTAAAGTTAATGGCCCTGGTGGGCAGACATTATTATTAAACTTATTGAGCATTTACAGGACATTTATATTTGGGGTGGAGGTCATGAAGTGGGACTTCACACTGCAGAGTGTATCATGATTACCTTGGACAACAGAGGATGGGAGCTGCAAGGGTCCTTCTTATATTAGGGTGTATATTACCACGGATCTGCTTCAAAGGAAGCATCAACAATGGGCAAATGGTGAACTAATGCCGCTCATGCAGTAAAGCTAGCATTGTACAAAGCATGCAGCAAAGCTAGCATTTTGGCATTTCTGTTTGAGACAAACATTTGGACAGGGACACTTTCTGACTGATAAGATAAACTCATTAAGCTTGCAGTATTGTGGGCTTATATCATAATTGTGTATGACTGTGAATGATTTAAACATAACATTCAAATTTTGTTACATTACACAGCATACGTAGGTTGAAACATAGCAACCTAATTGACAAACATATGCCCAGGTTTTTGTTTTCAAAGCTGTGGAGCAGGTGGTAATTATATTGTGTGCTAAAATGTGTATCAGTGGAACTGGCTAGTGTTGTAACACTGTAGTTTCCGTGCTGCTAATATTAGCTGCCAGTAAATTAGTGTAGCTGCAGCTTAGTTATTATGCATTAAAGACCAATATCATTAACAAAACCCATCCTACATAAACATCACATGTCTTGCTCAAGCTGGGTCAAAATGGGTCATCAAAGTATTCAAATTAATAATGTCATTACTCAAAGTGTTTAAATAAAAGTAAATTGTGATTTGTGATGTTGGTATCTTAGGAGAATGATTACATTGATGGCAATACAGGAGAAAATCTGAATTGAATGTTATTTCTGTATTTGCATCATTGCACACATCTTGCTGTGTGTCAGATTGATATAATTTTATAATTAGAAAAATCACACATTTATGTTTAGACTGCTTTCCAAATGTTAAATGTGCCTCTCTCCACTGTCAGTTAATTACACAGTGTAATTCTTCTGAGAAAAAGGTCTGCATTAGGCTATATTTAATTTGTAATATAGTTCAATGTAGCTCCAACCTGGTAGATGTACGTTGCAAGTGTAGCAATAAACAAACAAGGATTTGTAACAATTGGAATTATAGTTAACGCTTGCTCTGTTTGGAAAGGTTATCCTTCTATCAATCAAACATATGAGCAAAGACTACGAGCAAAGTGAGGCGAAGCTGTGATGAGGAACTGTAAATGATTAATAATGGAAGATGTCAGGGAAATCGAAAAATGCAAACTACCAAGACCAGCATGTAAGAAGTGTACTCCAGCACTATCATCACCAAACACCCATCTCAATTCACAATTTCAACATCACAATCCAAGCCCTTCGAGCCAACGCCCAAAACCCCTCCTTGTTACCACTGGCACAGCTGCTTGTTAATGGCCAGACAGCGCTTCAAACTCTCAGAGAGAAAGGGAACATGGTTAATTATGTATGGGAAGAACACTATCGCACTCATTAGAAAATATTATGCCAGAGAGGCCCTGAAACCATTCGGAGGGAGGGAGGGGGAGACAATGAGAAGGGGAAAACCACGGTTAAGGTAGAGCAGAGACGAGAGAGATATCTAGCATTTCTGCCCGAGATTCGGGCAACAACCGATCTCTAGTTGATCTAGGTTGAATGTATTGTGCACCACCTCCGGAGGTGGCTTTGATAGCACTAGTCTACATCGTCCGTACAACCGTTCCCGTCTGCTCAGACGGAGAAAACATCTCTCTTGGCATCGCGATCTCACCGCTTATAAAATCGCAATTTGAAGAGAGATCCAAAAAGCAAACAGGGCCAGAGAAGATAAACTGTTAACAATTGTGCAATTGTTATCTTTTGAGTCCTTGGGTTGACATCACAGAGGCCTTAATAGTAGCCTAGCACACATAGCTCAGCTCAAACTGAATGCTGCTACGCTTCAGCGGAGCACCCGCTATTAAGACATTTCTGATGCATCTCGATTGAACTCTTTTCAATCTCTCAATCTTTATTGAATCTCTATTCACTTTTTCGGCTCTCACATTTGGGGCCGGCCTTTTAAAGTTGGGTGTGATGCACGCCGCGAGCCATTTACCATTGTGCTCCTCATTCCAGGACAATGCCAACACTACACCCTCTGAGATACCAATATAAAAACCCAAGTATCGAGGGACACAGACAGACGGGGAAAAGTAACAATAGCAAACTGAAAAAAAACGAAATTCTATCAAAACCCAGCCGAGCAATGGGATCTTTACGGTCAAATTGATGTCAAGCCTTGTTTCGGGGGGAAAAAGGGGAAAATGCTGAGTCATGTACCGAAGACTCTCTCTCGTCCCATTCAAACCTCCCAGGATGTTTCACAGGGCTATGGGAATGCATGAGATAACAGCGTAGTGCGCCCCAACACAAAGAAACACATTAACCTGTGTTGAGTTACATTGAGGCTGACAGATGGCCTACATCTCCCATACGCAGCCCTGCGAGGTGCAAACCTTAAAGAACGCACAGAGAGAGAGAGAGAGTGCCGGGGAAGAAAGCTCATGATAGCTTTAAAATTAATGGTGGGAATTACTAAACCACCGACAACACCAGAGTGGGACACGTTAATACAATCGCCCCGATACTCTGTGAGCAACAGTTACACAGTCGCTAGCTTTAACAGATTGGCCCGGGTCTACTTAGTGAATGGTTTACAACGGAGAGGAGCGTTCTCTAAGTAGCGACGTTATTAGGCTCTGAAGTCAATGACAAAGCGACTTCAATGCCAATGTCAAGAGCCACCAACCTGAGGTGGAATAAACAGTGCAATGTTGCGATCAAAGAAATACCTTGTGTGTGTATTTAGAGGGATAGCTAGAAAGATGATATGCAGGCAGGCACATCTGATCCCTCTGACATGCAATCTCATAGCATATGACCTATGTCTAGATCATAGGTCGAGACACTAATTGTGATTGGCTGACGAAGGCGCCAGCAGCGAGTAAAAGTGTGGGCAGACTGGTGACTGTGAATTATTCAATAACTTTATTTATGAGTTTAATTTGTCGGGCCAACCTCCACACTTCACTTTCGTCAAAGTCTGCTCAAGCGTGGCGGTGGGCTTTGGGATACATGAAATAAAACATGATAATATATACTATATGGGGCTTTATTCACATTCCCTCTCATCCCATTACCACTGCTGGATAGTTGAAAAGTTTGTTAAAATAAAATGGCGAACAATATGACACAGTTGCCATAAAATAATGTTATTTATTTTACCTGTGCAGTGAGCAGCCATGTGGCTGATTGGCGAGGTGGTGTGGCCAGAACCACGACTCACTATCTCTCTGCTTTTGGCTGACGGATGGTCTGATTATTTTTTTTTATGGCTGATTGTTTATGGATGAACCACTTAGCTGTCAAAATGTACAGTGAAAGCCACCTTTCTACTTGCCCAGCAAGTGAGATGCTATCACGGAAAACATTGACCATATGTTATCTCTGCATACTGATGTCTATGACAGAGCGGATGATAAGCAACCACTTTATAACCAAAACTGCAGCCGTAATGCAACCCAGACATGTTTGTAAAATGTAAAGTGTATGTCTTCATTCCCAGAGTGAATTCACAAGAGCTATGCGATCGTGTATATATATATATAAGGGAAAAACAAAGCATACGAATATTATTTATTCATGTGTGTGTTTCCAGTCTTTGGAGGAAATTGGACCCTCATCATTTTAAATAAATACCAAACTCCGAGCGTTTCCGCACGCATTACACTCTGGGGGTCTCCGGGATCGGGTTACGCTATTGAGAATCGAGCACTCGGTCACACACAAGCGCAAATGAATCCCTCTTGTTGAGAGACTGTGAAATCGTTGGGATGGCCGCACATTAGGTGATCCCCTCGACATGCGCGTCACGGCGGGCTCTTTAGTCCCCCAACAATGGCGGCAAGCCACTGATGATTCTGTCTTGTGTTGCCAAATAAAAAACCCTTGTGAGAAAGTTGTCACATCTCCAGCTTTGTGTGATGAATTAGCGATGAGCTTATATTGCACTCATCTTTTTTTCAACAAAAGAAGCAGTGTGGGGATGCAAGTAGGGGTAGTAGTAGTAGGCCAACGCTGGCTTAAAGGCCCGCCTTTTAGATTGGCCTTTAATCTGAGTGACAGATGGCGTTTGTAATTATTTTAATTAGGATGGGCCGCTCCATTTATAACTACAGCCCCCCCCCCCCGTTCCCATTTGGATTCCAATTTAAAAGACAATTCTGTGAAAATGCATGATCTCATTGCACCAGTAATTATAGCAGTCGTTAATGAAATGCTAAGTGCTGATTGGGCACATCAAAATGCATTCACCCTCCGCTGAATTCGTCACCCATGCGTCAACTCCTTCCTCTCTCCGAGAGCCAATCCGCTGCCGCCAGAGCCGGGGTTTCCTCCTAGGATGTGGACTTGCTCCCAAACTGCTGGTTTGTGTGCAACGTTAGAACTTGGCCTCCTCACGAACCGGCTATCTCTCTTTAGCGTCTTCACATCGTAACTATTGACATTAATGCGGACACATTGAATACCATCTGCCCTTTAACTGTTTTCTCTGTATTGGCATCCCTCCATTCATCCATCCACCCAACGAATAATCCACCCATCCATCCACACATCCATCCACCCACCACCTCCACCCATCCATACATGAATCCTCCTATCCATTCATCCATCCATGTATTCATTAATTCATCCACCCGACCATCCACCATTTATCCATCCACCCACCCATTCCATCCAGCCACCCACCATTCATCCATCCAGCCACCCATTCACCCATACATCTACCATTCACCCATCCATCCATAATTACAGTCACATGTATATCCGTTCCCACCCAGAGCCATCGCAAATACATTCAGCGAAGACATGTTTTCCGGTGGAGCTGAATTTACCAGTCAGACGAGTCAGCGGGGAATGAGCGATGGCCCGGGTCCAATTCAGAGGCAACATTAGGAGTCATTATTCTGTTATTATCGTCCTTCCCAGTGACTATTTAAACCGCCTCTCTCCTTCGTGTCGCTGGGCGGTTGCCTATGTAATGGCTATCGAGCGTCCATTATAATGCCAAAAGGGACCCAGACACATTTTAGCTCCAATCTGTTTGGGTGTTGTCTAAGGCGTGTGTGTGTGTGTGTGGCGTGTGTGTGTGTGTGTGTGTGTGTGTGTGTGTGTGTGTGTGTGTGTGTGTGTGTGTGTGTGTGTGTGT